>OU342741.1:62647235-62931465 GCA_910589775.1 Avena eriantha
AAAAGGTTTTGAAAAAGAAACATTATACTCGCAATTCACCTTTATAAGCTATAGCAGCTTGATCATGAAAGTTGTCATGATAAGGATGAATAGAAGATGTAAGTAAAATGTTTACTACACTAAAAGATTACTAAAGAATGGATTTTTGAAAGAACACCAAACATTTGATGATGATGATCCACCTCAAAGTGCAAGTCCAAAGGTATTAGTAGTTGACTATATACGCTTTGTACCATGTGTCATGTTGATGACACCACTATTGATGTTGATAGATTCTTTTAAAAGAAAAAAAGGAATTGCTGAAAGAGAATCTATAAAATATTTGGCAGAAATTATAGGTTGGAGATGTCCAACTTGGGTATGTAGAAGATATACATGTTATGGTTGTATTCCTTGCTTGTTAAACAATGTGGCTCTTAGGTATTGGATACCGAATTGGTTGGTATGAAGTGTCATACAGGACAACACAATTCATGAACTGCAATGGCCTAAGTAACTAGCAAGAGAAAATGTGATGATGTTCATCGAAAACAAACAAAGGGTTGTTGTGTTGCTCGTTAACATCAAAGCTTGCCTTCAAGATTTGTTTCAATAATTGTTATTTTGATCAGGTATTATGACGACAAAAGGTTGTTCAAATAATTATCGTATTCCATAAAAGATGGATGATTTACAAATCTCGTTGGAGAAATCACATCCATAAAACTAATGCTAAAATGTTGAAAGACAATTGATTGAGAGATCACTTAAGAAGTGACATCACTGTTTAAATTATATTGGAAAGAAAACATGAAGAAACTCCATGTTGATGGAATTTTGGATCTTTTTGATTTTGATCAAATGACGCTTATGAAACTTTTCTAGAGATAATTAAAACTTTGTTCATAGGCCAAAAGGGAACGGACGACTAACTGATTGAAATTTGTACATATTGATGTATATAATCCATTATGTGTAGTCATGGGCGATGGATTTCAACTTCATATGCTTTCTCCGAAGATTTGAGTGAGTATATCTATATACTTACTCAATAAGGAAGAAGTATGAAACATTTGAAAAATGTTCAAAGACTTTCAAGATGAAGTGGAAAATCATTGTAACAAGAAAATAAAAGAGTTTATGATTGGATCATAAAGAAAGATATTTGAGTTACAAGTTTAGCAAAACACCTAAGATTTGAAGAATCGTTCCATGAATTTGCATTTCCCAAAACACCATAGGAGTATGGAGTGTTCAAGATATGTAATGAAACCTTGTTTGACATGGTAAGATCAAAGGTATCATTTATAAAACTGCCATTATATTTTAAAGATTAAAGCTTTAGTGACTACCGCTTTTACACTGAAAACAGCTCCATCGTGATCCGTTGAAATGACACCATATGAGTTATGGTTTGGGATAAAACCCGAATTGTCTTTTCTTAAATTTTGGTATGCTACGCATAAGTAAAATGTTTACAACCAAAGTCGGATAAGCACGTCTTTGTAGGTTATCCCAAAGAATTTGTTGGGAATTTCTCCATAACACGGAGGACAAAAGAGTTTGTTACTTGGAACGTCAAGTTTCTTGAGAAGGAATTTTTCATGAAAAGTTAAGTGGGAGGACAATAGAACTTTGATAAGGTTGTTGAACCTTAGCTATATGTGCTAAGTAGCGCAACACCGGAAAGTGTCCTGGTGATGGCCACAATGCTCATGGCTCTCGTGATTACAAAATGTGTGATCTCGGAGATTAGAGTTCCTATAGAACCATGTGGGTCGGTAAGAATCAAATAGTAAGATTTGATAAGTAAGTCGTTATTGTTTTGACAATGATGAACCGACTACATGCAAAGAAGCGATGATGGGCCCGGACTCCATAAAATGACAAGAAGTCAAGGAATCCGTGATAGTATCCCTACACGAGAAATCAAGTTTCTGAACTTAGAAGACCCTCTGGAAAGGTGCAAAACCTTACAGTTGTATATGGATCTATAAATAGACGTGGATGTTTCACATCTATGAAATTGTCGACATGTCAGAAAGAGTTTACGAAAATGTTCAAGGAATTGACTATGATAAGATTTGATCTTTCATAGCGATATTTAGTCTGGACGGATTAATATAGCAACCACTACATATATTTTGATATATGGTAGTTGAATAAACAAAACAAGTTCTTCTAATAGAATGGTTACCTAGGACGTGTACATGACACAATCCAAAGGGTTTTGTTAATTCAAAGGATGCTAAAAGAGTATGCAAAACTTCAATGGTTGAAGTGAGCATCGCGGAGTTGGAATCTTCACCGTGATGAAACTGTTAAAAGGTTTAATTTCAGAGACGATGAAGATGTTTGCATTTTGCAAGAAATTAAGTGGGAGCGCTAAGACATATTTCTAATACATTATGTGAAAGACATATTTTTGATTAGAAATGATGTATATTTTATTGACACAGGTTGATAATTTCATTTCGATGAAAGACTTAGGCATAACCCAAGAATTAGGCATCAATGTCTATATGAATAGATTGAGGCGCTAATATTGTTTTGCCAAATGTACATGGATAAGATGTTGAATGAGTTCAATATGGGAACAACAAGAAAGGTTCTTGACGCACGGAAAGGACTGAATCAAGATTCAAGTGTGTTGACACGAGATTCAAGTGTTTTGACACTTGGTGAAATCACAAGAATATTTTGATCAATCATTCTTTGAGATGTACACATCCAGATATTTCCTATGCTCTAAATGTTATGAGCATATACCAGAATGATTCATAAGATGATCATTGGACAATAGTAAAGGTATTCTTATGAGCTTTGGAAGAACTAAGAATACATCATGTATAAGTGACAAATAGTTAAAGGTAGTTCATTGTAAAGTGTTACATTGATACTAGTTTTGTCACAAGATACAAATTAAATTTATCTCAATTTAGACTATGGGTGGCACAATATAATGGAAAGGATGTTCCATGATGGATTTGGATGAGTTCCAAAGTTGAGATGTTGTGACGGATACTACAACAAAAGGCTAAGTATATGACTACAATTGTAGCAGTAAATGAGGGCATTTGCATCAAGTAGTTTGTTATCAAACTAGGTGTGGTTCATAGCGGGATAACACTATGAAGATACATTGTATGACAATTGTATCAACATAATTTAATCCCAAGGAACTAAAGGTCTCACCAAAGGACCAAATTTATACAATGTCATCTCATTGGAGAATGAGTAATGCGTAGAGACGCAAGGACATGCAAATACACACGGACCTGGAAGTGTCAGATCCGAAGATTATGTTTACCACTAGCAATAGTGTCTATACAACACCAGAAAGCCATAGGTGTTGAATGCACAAGTTTTTAACTAGATTATTGACTCTAGTGCAAGTGGGAGACTGTTGGAGATATGCCCAAGAGGCAATAATAAAGTTGTTATTATTATATCTTTATGTTTATGATAAATGTTTACATCCCATGCTATAATTGTATTATTAGGAAACACTAATACTTGTGTGTTTTGTAAACATAAAAGAGTCCCTAGTAAGCCTCTTGTTAAACTAGCTTGTTGATTAATGGATGATCATGGTTTCCTGATCATGGACATTGGATGTCGTTCATGACAATATCATATCATTAGGAGAATGATGTGATGGACACACACCCATAATAAGCGTAGCATAAGATCAAGTCATTAAGTTCGTATTGCTATAAGCTTTCAAATGCATAGTAACCTAATCCTTCGACCATGAGGTTATGTTAATCACCATCACCGGATGGGTACTTTGATGACATCAAACACCGCTTCGTAACTGGGTGGTTAGAAAGGTATCATTGGGTATTCTAAAAGTATGTGTTGAAGCGCATGGACCAAGATTGGGATTTGTCCATCCATATGACGGATAGATATGCTTTGGGCCCTCTCGGTGGAATGTCATCTAGTTAGCTTGCAAGCATGTGACTGGTTCACAAGGGATGACATATCAAGAAACGAGTAAAGAGTACTTATCAGTAACGAGGTAGAACTAGGTATGGAGATGCTGACGATCAAACCTCGAATAAGTATAGTATCGCGTGACAAAGGGAATTTGCTTCGTATGTAAGTGGTCCAATCGATCGCGAAGTCATCGTTGAGTATGTGGGAGCCATTATGGATCTCCAGGTCCCGCTAATGGTTATTGATAGGAGATGTGTCTCTGTCATGTCTGCATATTCACGAACCGTAGGGTGACACACTTAAGGTTCGAAGTTGTTTTAAGTAGATATGGAATATGCGTTGGAGACCGAATGTTGTTCGGGGTCTCGGATTGGATTCGGGACATCACGAGGAGATCCGGAATGGTCCGGAGAATAAGATTCATATATTGGGGATCATTTTCTGAGTTAGGAAATGTTCCAGAGTATTTGTATGAGGGTTCTAGAAGGTTTCGGAATGTTCCGGAAGGTTCTAGAAGGTTTCTTGGAGTTTGCTTGAAAACCAAGGAAGGGATCAAGGAGTCCTGGTGGGTCAAGACTAGGAGTCGTGGGGGAGGAGGACTCCTCCCCCCACTCCCCAATCTGCCGGCCTAGAGGGAAGGGGAGTCCTACAAGGACTCCCCCTCCCATGGCGCCTCACCCCCCTTAAATAGAGGGGCAGGGGCGCCCCCTCCACCCTAGCTTCTATAACTCCCAATCTCTGCCGCCTCTCTCCTCCACCTTTCTTCTGCACAGGCATAGGCGAAGCCCTGTAGAATTCTCTACTCCACCACCACCACCACGCCGTCGTGCTGCTAGGATTCCATGGAGAAGATCTACTACCTCCGCTGCTCGCTGGAACGGGGAGAGGAAGGTCTGCTTCGACTCCGCACGTGTGACCGACTGCGGAAGCACTGCCGAAACGCGGCGCCGGAAGGATCGTGAACTTGACCGACTGCGGGAGCGCTGCTGGAACGCGACGCCGGAAGGATCGTCCACTCGATCTTGAGATCGGCAAGTGATCGACTACATCAACCACGAGATCTAATCTCGTTAACGTTTCGGATCTACGAGGGTTAGTTCTTTTCTATCTCGTTGCTCATGTCTAATAGATTAGATCTTGGCTTTTATCTAGATTAGATCTGGGTTTTGTTCGTTCTTGCGGTAGAAATTTTTTGTTTTCCATGCTACGAACCCATCAGCTTTTCTGTCTTCAATGGTAAGTTCGCGAAAATCCCCTCCCGTTACTGTATTACTAATAGATAGGTCCTGGCAGCATCAGGGGTTCAGGGGCGTAGGGTAAATTTTTATTGTTTTCATACGCGGAACCCCTACGGTGGTATCAGAGCTAGATCTATGCATAGTAATGCTAGTACGGGTAGAACACACGAGATGTAGCGTGTGGGTGTTGATCTTTTAGTTGTTACCCTCCCATATGTACTTGTGTATACCGTAGCAATGCTTGATGAAGCGCCCCCCAATCAACTTTACGCGTTCATTCGCGAGACTGGTCCACGCTTGACATATGGCTTATACCGTATAAATTGGATTAGTTGGTATGCCATTTACAACGGAGGGCCCCAAAAGGGGTGTAGTAGAGACAACTACTTGATCAACGTTGTGCTGAAAGTTCGTATTTAAGAACGGTTCTTGTGTGAAAGCCCATTCAGCCACGTAAAACATGCAAAGATAAAGTAGAGGCATCTAACTTTGTTTTGCAGGGGGCGTTGCTTTGTGATATTGTTGTGGCAAAGGTAAAGTGATTACCTTTTGTTATGTAGTAGTAGATATTCACGGAGGTGATGGACTACCACCCCGGAAAGACACCGGTACCCTGGTGTCTACGGCGCCGGAATCCGGTGACGGCGGATGGAGATCACGACGTGAAGGACCATATCACATCGCATTCATTCAATGTTATTGTTTATATATCTTATTGTGTGCTAGTATTAGATACTCGACGGTAGCCTAATAAGATGATCCCTGTTAAAATTACCAACGATTGTGTTCCCCCTTAGTGTGCACCACCAAGAAAGTTCTTCGGTATGAGGCGATCCATGGTACAGGCATGGGTGTCAGACATATCTATGTTCGCATACAGTGGGTGTAAGCCACGTTGCACAGCGAATACACTAAGGTTGAGTTGGCGAGCCTAGCATGCCATAGAAGCGTGGCATCAGAACACGGATGGTCGAAAGATCAAGCACGAGTCGCATGAATGATGATCGATGTTTAGCGTCCACCCTTGAACCCACATTGATGGCCGTGATGATCGGAGGAGATGTGGCTGATAGGGGTCGTGTTATAACTAGGAACCCTTCTAGGGATAGGTGTTTCTGAGTGGAGTTATTATTAACTCCTTTAATTATAAACTTAGTATAAATTCCTTTTGCAATTATAAATGTAGAAAAGTTCTCCATGTTGCCACCTTTCCTGTTGACGATTGATTGGTTAGAAGGTGAGAAGCTCAGATTAGATGGATCAAACTTCTCTATATGGGTTGCGCGTCTCCTTGTTCTCCTTAGCGAGAATCACGTGGTCGACTACATAGTCGACGAGATGGATTTGGATCAGCCCATTGACCTAGAGACCCCAGAGCAGCGGGAAGACCGCTATCTTCGTCGGGAGATGGCCTCCTTTATTTCAGTTACATTGCATTTCGGAATGGTGGACGAGCTGTGGCCTTTCGTGGGTGATGTCAACCCTCGTACGGTAATGCTACAACTTAGGACACATTTCATGGAACAACGTGGCATCCCGCTAAAACCACTACTCGAAAATTGCTCGTTATTTTATTTTTTTCTTCATCATCATGGCATCATCATGCATCATCATGTTCATCATGCCACCTTGCATGGAACATATTATTAAATCATTGCATTCAAATCATTACACTTGTGTTTGGTTCTTGATATATTTATTTGAGCTGGCCATTGCTTCGTCACTATTTTAACCTCCCTCTATTCTATCTCTAGTTGGTGCCATTTGATATGGAACCATAATGTCCAAATTCTATTACTTGAGTCTTGCTATTTTATATTTTTCAAAATGCCCAAATTGAGTTGGCGGCATCATCTCTTAAATTCTCTTTATCACTAACTTTCCAATCTATCTAGTCCTTATGATTATTTTCAATTCTACCACATATGACACATGGGTTCCTTTTATTTGCCTTATTGATTTAAATCATGCCCATTTGATTTGTGTGGATCTTTACATCTTGTGATCGTCATTTCCTTCCTTTCATTCTATTGTATCTTGATTCCATTCTATTATTTCTTTAAATCTTGGCTTGATCTATTCCTTGTTCTTGTTGGAATCTATTTTTAATCCAACCGTGTTATGATCATCTATCCTTGCCCCTATTACATGTGGCATTTCTTATTTCCATTCTACATCTGAACATGCCACTATTTTACCACATACATGCACTAATAGCCTTCTCGCCATCCCTCTACCTTGCTTAATCTCCCTCTTTCTCTTTATTCCTATACATACCTGGGGTCTTTTCCCTCTAATATTCTTTTTTATCTCTTGTGATATTGTAATTGTCACATAATGCATTGACTCTCCTTCCTATATTTTATTCTTTCTCCTCCTAAAATCATAGCTAAACCTTGTCATCCTAATACATATTTTGAATCACAAATTATTATATTAAAACCATATTTTGTTTGCTTAAATATAGGTACGATTAAATATATGACGTAGTCTTTCTCTTTCTCATGTTATAACAAAACAAATAATAGTTTTTGGTTTATTATAAAACTACAAAAGTTTTTCTTATTTTACTAAAAATAAAACTAGGCTAAAGGCCCGTCTAAAGTTTTAGCCCAAAACTAGTCCCATCTAGTCTACTTTGGACTATATAAATATCTTAATCCCCTTTCTTGCTCTTTCCTAGACCCTAGCCTCCAAATCTGAGCAAATTCCCCGCCCTATGTTCTCTACTACCGTCGATGATCTACCTTGTTCTTCTAGTCAATTTTAATCGGCTGCTTCAATCAGTGCGTGTGCTCACCCCTGCACAATGGAGCTAGCCTTGTCTTGGTCTTTGATTACGAGCAGGTGGCCAAGCTAGGCAATCGTGTTTTTTCCCAGGCCCTCACCGCCATGCACCCAAGGCACTTGCTCCATTGCTCCATCCACGAAGCAGCCAGATCTCTGGCCCCGCAGAGCTCCTCTGCTCCCCCACTAAACCACCAACAACAGCGACGCACAACTGAATCGCCACCACTCTGCTTTGGCTATTCACGGCAGCAGCTGGGCAGCTCTAAATCGCCACTCCGCTGGTCTCGTCTCGGTCTCTGTCCGGGCACGTGCCAGGACAACCGCCGACTAGGCCTTGCCCCCACCTCAGACCTGCAGCCCAGCGTATATCGTTGCTGGTGACTGCTTCCTGCTCGCACCGCTCCAGGTCGACGCCAGCGCGTGGGAAGCCGCGCCACACCTGGTCTCCTTGGTGCTCCACAAGCAGCAGGCCACCTGCCGCACGCCTCCATATGTCGTTCACCTGCACGCCAACTAGGTGCTATAATTCTCCGCACGCGTGCACACTATCTTGTCTCGTCAGTCTATTGCTCACTAATTTCAGTTTCATACCCTTGCCGCAGCAGCTCCAGGAGCTACGTCCGTCAGGTGTTTGAAAAAGTACCCGCAAGAGTTACGGTGCCATCTTCTTATAATTCAACATGTTCTAGTTCTCGACCGATGCCGTCACCCTCCGACAAGGTCTTCTTCTAGGGCCGCTAAAGATCATTTTCGAGTCTCACCGATCCGAATCGTGAGACCTCGGCCATAACACTATTTTCTAATAAATATCATTAGAACTTGTTGCATTAAATTGATCATCCTTGCATACATATCCTCTTGTGGTTCGGGTTAAATAGTTGATTCATCTTAATTAAATATGGAGTCTATCTGCGGGCTATTCTAGTCTTATATCGGTTCCATTTAAATTGGTGTAGCGAACCGATGCCATGTTTTGTCTTGCTAATCCAACATTTAATTTGCGGGGTAGATAAATAACTTGAACTATATAATTATTTGTCAGGACCCCGGTTCAACTTAGTATTGCCTAATTTCACCGCATCTGTGCCATGCCATGCATCATATCATAAGCATGCCAGATCTTCTGTCGTAGTATTAAATATTGCATCCGGTGTTTCTTCTAGTGTTTGCTTCTTCGCGGATTAGGCCGATGGGTTGATGGAGTATCGACAAGTACTCCGGATTTGAATCTCCGGCAGTGTTTCCCAGGCAAGCATCTCTTCCCCTTCTACCTATTTTGCATTTATAGTCTTTGTTTCCTCCTGTTGATCTATTTCTATCCGTGTCGCGATGCTTTAGTGTTCCGTACCAGTTATATCCCGTGCAGCCTCTATATTGCCTTGGACACCTCCTATTACCTGTGTTTGGTAGATAGCTGGCCTTGCGAGTCGTAGTTGCGTGCTCAGGTGCGATCTTGTATTGACAAGTACCACAGTTGTTGGAATGCTAGCAGATGGTTATTGGTGGAGATGCGTATTGGTGGAGATGATCATGTCTTTAAATACAACTATTAAAATTCTAGATATAACTAATGCAGAGGCGTCGGTGGGCAATAGATGTTATTTGGTTCTTCCACGCTCACTTGTGTCCCGTAGGACCCCGAGTACTTGATACATGTTCCTTGATTTTTCGCACTATCCACATTCGGGAGGCCTTATAGACCCCCCTTGAGCCAGAGCTTGATTCATTTCTATTTCTTGGGGCCACAAAGTAGTTTGGGGCTTTATTACTATCCTGTACCTAAGCCATGCTTTACTGCTTTATTTAAGATTGTGCGTGGAGCACCTGTACTGTTTAGGATGGCGGAGTGTTTTCGCGGTATCGACAAGCCCAGTCACACTTTCGGGTTCCCAGTCGTTTACAGCCATTGGCGCAAACCTTGGGTCCGTCTCGGAGTCGGCCAACTTCGTATCGGGTAGCTTAATGGGGTGGCCCCCTGAAATATTGATGAATCCTGTGATCGCTTTGTCGTGAATGCCTCGTTGGGTTTTGAGTTGGTTTTTCCGAGGTTGATCGAGTGTGTGTTGCTATTTGTGCACCCCTGCAGGGTAAAACTTTCTGAAAGCCGTGTCCGTGGTTATGGATGACTTGGAGCACAGTATCTCGATCATAGACAAGCATAACTAAATTAGTGTTATAAACTTGACTTAATACATGACTATTAATCAGATTCAACTATAACGGAATGGACATTAAAATGCCAACAACTGCTGGATCTGGGTTGTTTTGTTATATATGCCTAGTAAGTATTTCAACTCCAATGGAATGTGATAAAAGTGCCAACGACTGCTGGGTTTTGGGATTCCTCAGGACAATTATATCTGACTAGTAAATGTTCCAACTACAACGGAATGTTAATTAAAACTGCCCACTACTTATGCTTCAGGATGACTCGTGATATCTATAACTGATTAGTAAGTGTTGCAGCTACAATGGAATGAGTAAAAATTGCCAACTGAGTGAGTTCCTCGGTTTGACTTCCTCGTTTGGTCTCGAGGGGGAATACTAGGATAGGTTTGTTTGGTGTTAGCTTCAGGTTGGATCCGAATAGGTCTTTCTTATCCCTCTCTGATAACTGTCAGTTGTATCGAGTCTCTATAGGTTGTTTAGTGCCGCTGCGCTGCCGCTTCAGCCCACCATACCTATGTAGGTGAGAGCCGCCGAATTATAGCCTCGCCATGTGCTGGCCTCAGTACTGACGCTCCTCTTTTTCCTTTGCCCTTTGCCGGCACCCCTTTGGTTTTAGCAGGTTTGAGATCGACGTCGTTAGCAGGGTTACCCTTCCGGCTTGGCCTAGGCAGGGTTATGGACGCCATTGGTTATTCTTCAGGGCTCTTAGCCCCATTTGCATCTTGTCCGTAGTCGGACGCTCTATCGTTTTCAAGGTGATTTGGATCTTTGTATTGTATATCTGTATTCTTGACTCGTGGAGTCGTGTTGTATATATATCTGTTCTGTGGGTCCCATCGAGGACTGTTGTGTAATGGTATTACTTCGTTTTCCACCCGCACGAAAGTGCCTGGTGGGCGTCCTTGAATCGTTTCTATGCGGGTTTGGCGGAAAGGGCTAAAACTTGCATAGGACCGATTTGAGGGTGTTACAGAGTGGTATCAGATCTCAGCAGTTGCGATACCACTGGTCCAGCCTGTAGGATAACCTAGCTAACGGCCGAAGTAGAGTTTTAAAACTATGCAAAATCGGTTGGATAGATCTGACTAGGTCTGCTTTTACTCCTTATCCCTCTGCTGTTCTCCTCTGACCTCTACGTGTTTTGGATCTGTTCTCTTATCTTTTCTTCGAGTCCAGGATTTCCCGTGGTTGGGTTTCCGTCGTACCTTCAGGGTTTCGCTTCCTCTTTTGGTAACGGTGTTTCTACATCCGGTCTTCATGCTATCTGAGGAATCCTTCATCTGTTGGACTTCTCTTCGCTGCCTTCCGGTGGATTCAACGCGAAGACATCAGCTACGCCAGATCCGATGCAGAGTTTGCATCACTCTTTTGTTCTCGAACCTCGCTTGTCGAGATCTTCAGTCTGATTCCGAGAGTTGGTTGCATAATTCTCCTATTCATGTACAAAGTAATGCTCTGGGTGCGCGATGGACTGATCACCATCCGACTACTCTTATCATTCGCTCTTGTACATCGAATCGGAGAATCAAGCAATTTTACTCCGTCCCCGAAAGTTAGAGGTGGCTTTATCTTCTGATGCCTCTACCTTCGTCCTTGTTTCTCCGGAGTGTTCTCTCGATGATCATGGACAACGACCTCTTGTTAGTGGTGTCGCGAGGATCTAATTGAAGCGAGAAGATTCAGACTGTCGGCTTCCTTCCGATACCATGAGGTGGATCTCGAGGGCGAGATCCATTGTTAGTGGTGTCGAATTGTGGCATCCCGCTAAAACCACTACTAGAAAATTGCTCGTTATTTTATTTTTTCTTCATCATCATGGTATCATCATGCATCATCATGTTCATCATGGCACCTTGCATGGAACATATTATTAAATCATTGCATTCAAATCATTACACTTGTGTTTGGTTCTTGATATATTTATTTGAGCTGGCCATTGCTTCGTCACTATTTTAACCTCCCTCTATTCTATCTCTAGTTGGTGCCATTTGATATGGAACCATAATGTCCAAATTCTATTACTTGAGCCTTGCTATTTTATATTTGTTAAAATGCCCAAATTGAGTTGGGGGTATCATCTCTTAAATTCTCTTTATCACTAACTTTCCAATCTATCTAGTCCTTATGATTATTTTCAATTCTACCACATATGACACATGGGTTTCTTTTATTTGCCTTATTGATTTAAATCATGCCCATTTGATTTGTGTGGATCTTTACATCTTATGATCATCATTTCCTTCCTTTCATTCTATTGTATCTTGATTCCATTCTATTATTTCTTTAAATCTTGGCTTGATCTATTCCTTGTTCTTGTTGGAATCTATTTTTAATCCAACCGTGTTATGATCATCTATCCTTGCCCCTATTACATGTGGCATTTCTTATTTCCATTCTACATCTGAACATGTCACTATTTTACCACATACATGCACTAATAGCCTTCTTGCCATCCCTCTACCTTGCTTAATCTCCCTCTTTCTCTTTATTCCTATACATACATGAGGTCTTTTCTCTCTAATATTCTTTTTTTATCTCTTGTGATATTGTAATTGTCACATAATGCATTGACTCTCCTTCCTTTATTTTATTTTTTCTCCTCCTAAAATCATAGCTAAACCTTGTCATCCTAATACATATTTTGAATCACAAATTATTATATTAAAAACCATATTTTGTTTGCTTAAATATACGTACGATTAAATATATGACGTAGTCTTTCTTTTTCTCATGTTATAACAAAACAAATAATAGTTTTTGGTTTATTATAAAACTACAAAAGTTTTTCTTATTTTACTAAAAATAAAACTAGGCTAAAGGCCCGTCTAAAGTTTTAGCCCAAAACTAGTCCCATCTAGTCTACTTTGGACTATATAAATATCTCAATCCCCTTTCTTGCTCTTTCCTAGACCCTAGCCTCCAAATCTGAGCAAATTCCCCACCCTATGTTCTCTACTGCCGCCGATGATCTACCTTGTTCTTCTAGTCAATTTTAATCGGCTGCTCCAATCAGTGCGTGTGCTCACCCGTGCACAATGGAGCTAGCCTTGTCTTGGTCTTTGATTACGAGCAGGTGGCCAAGCTAGGCAATCGTGTTTTTTCCCAGGCCCTCACCGCCATGCACCCAGGGCACTTGCTCCATTGCTCCATCCACGAAGCAGCCAGATCTCTGGCCCCGCAGAGCTCCTCTGCTCCCCCACTAAACCACCAACAACAGCGACGCACAACTGAATCGCCACCACTCTGCTTTGGCTCTTCACGGCAGCAGCTGGGCAGCTCTAAATTGCCACTCCGCTTGTCTCGTCTCGGTCTCTGTCCGGGCACGTGCCAGGACAACCGCCGACTAGGCCTTGCCCCCACCTCGGACCTGCAGCCCAGCGTACATCGTTGCTGGTGACTGCTTCCTACTCGCACCGCTCCAGGTCGACGCCAGCGCGTGGGAAGCCGCGCCACACCTGGTCTCCTTGGCGCTCCACAAGCAGCAGGCCACCTGCCGCACGCCTCCATATGTCATTCACCTGCACGCCAACTAGGTGCTCTAATTCTCCGCGCGCGTGCACACTATCTTGTCTCGTCAGTCTATTGCTCACTAATTTCAGTTTCATGCCCTCGCCGCAGCAGCTCCAGGAGCTACGTCCGTCAGGTGTTTGACAAAGTACCCGCAAGAGTTATGGTGCCGTCTTCTTATAATTCAACATGTTCTAGTTCTCGACCGACGCCGTCACCCTCCGACAAGGTCTTCTTCTAGGGCCGCTGAAGATCATCTTCGAGTCTCACCGATCCGAATCGTGAGACCTCGGCCATAACACTATTTTCTAATAAATATCATTAGAACTTGTTGCATTAAATTGACCATCCTTGCATACATATCCTCTTGTGGTTCGGGTTAAATAGTTGATTCATCTTAATTAAATATGGAGTCTATATGCGGACTATTCTAGTCTTATATCGGCTCCATTTAAATTGGTGTAGCGAACCGATGCCATGTTTTGTCTTCCTAATCCAACATTTAATTTGCGGGGTAGACAAATAACTTGAACCATATAATTATTTGTCGGGACCCCGGTTCCACTTAGTATTGCCTAATTGCACCGCATCTGTGCCATGCCATGCATCATATCATAAGCATGCCGGATCTTCTGTCGTAGTATTAAATATTGCATCTGATGTTTCTTCTAGTGTTTGCTTCTTCGCGGATTAGGCCGAGTATCGACTAGTTCTCCGGATATGAATCTCTGGCAGTGTTTCCTAGGCGAGCATCTCTTCCCCTTCTACCTATTTTGCATTTATAGTCTTTGTTTCCTCCTGTTGATCTATTTCTATCCGTGTCGCGATGCTTTAGTGTTCCGTACCAGTTATATCCCGTGCAGCCTCTATATTGCCTTGGACACCTCCTATTACCTGTGTTTGGTAGATAGCTGGCCTTGCGAGTCGTAGTTGCGTGCTCAGGTGCGATCTCGTATTGACAAGTACCACAGTTGTTGGAATCCTGGCAGATGGTTATTGGTGGAGATGATCATGTCTTTAAATACAACTATTAAAATGCTAGATATAACTAATGCAGAGGCATCGGTGGGCAATAGATGTTATTTGGTTCTTCCACGCTCACTTGTGTCCCCTAGGACCCCGAGTACTTGATACTTGTTCCTTGATTTTTCGCACTATCCACATCCGGGAGGCCTTATGGACCCCCCTGAGCTAGAGCTTGATTCATTTCTATTTCTTGGGGCCACAAAGTAGTTTGGGACTTTATTACTATCCTGTACCTATGCCATGCTTTACTGCTTTATTTAAGATTGTGCGTGGAGCACCTGTACTGTTTAGGATGGCGGAGTGTTTTCGTGGTATCGACAAGCCCAGTCACACTTTCGGGTTCCCAGTCGTTTACAGCCATTGGCGCAAACCTTGGGTCCGTCTCGGAGTCGGCCAACTTCGTTGCGGGTAGCTTAATGGGGTGGCCCCCTGAAATATTGATGAATCCTGTGATCGCTTTGTCGTGAATGCCTCGTTGGGTTTTGAGTTGGTTTTTCCGAGGTTGATCGAGTGTGTGTTGCTATTTGTGCACCCCTGCAGGGTAAAACTTTCTGAAAGCCGTGTCCGTGGTTATGGATGACTTGGAGCACAGTATCTCGATCATAGACAAGCATAACTAAAGTAGTGTTATAAACTAGACTTAATACATGACTATTAATCAGATTCAACTATAACGGAATGGACATTAAAATGCCAACAACTGCTGGATCTGGGTTGTTTTGTTATATATGCCTAGTAAGTATTGCAACTCCAATGGAATGTGATAAAAGTGCCAACGACTGCTGGGTTTTGGGATTCCTCAGGACAATTATATCTGACTAGTAAATGTTCCAACTACAACGGAATGTTAATTAAAACTGCCCACTACTTATGCTTCAGGATGACTCATGATATCTATAACTGATTAGTAAGTGCTGCAGCTACAACGGAATGAGTAAAAAATGCCAACTGAGTGAGTTCCTCGGTTTGACTTCCTTGTTTGGTCTTGAGGGGGAATACCAGGATGGGTTTGTTTGGTGTTAGCTTCAGGTTGGATCCGAATAGGTCTTTCTTATCCCTCTCTGATAACCGCCAGTTGTATCGAGTCTCTATAGGTTGTTTAGTGCCGCTGCGCTGCCGCTTCAGCCCACCATACCTATGTAGGCGAGAGCCACCAAATTATAGCCTCGCCATGTGCTGGCCTCAGTACTGACGCTCCTCTTTTTCCTTTGCCCTTTGCCGGCACCCCTTTGATTTTAGCAGGTTTGAGATCGACGTCGTTAGCAGGGTTACCCTTCCGGCTTGACCTGGGCAGGGTTATGGACGCCATTGGTTATTCTTCAGGGCTCTTAGCCCCATTTGCATCTTGTCCGTAGTCGGACGCTCTATCGTTTTCAAGGTGATTTGGATCTTTGTATTGTATATCTGTATTCTTGACTCGTGGAGTCGTGTTGTATATATATCTGTTCTTGTTTTGTGGGTCCCATCGAGGACTGTTGTGTAATGGTATTACTTCGTTTTCCACCCGCACAAAAGTGCCTGGTGGGCGTCCTTGAATCGTTTCTATGCGGGTTTGGCGGAAAGGGCTAAAACTTGCATAGGGCTGATTTGAGGGTGTTACAAACAAGCACGCATATGGGAGCATGAGCTGATGGGAGACTTCCACTCCATTAAGATGGAGGATAACTCATCACTTGACGACCACTTGGAGCGCATGCATGATGTGTACATGAGGCCTGCATACTTCCTGGATAGCTGGATGATGGGCTCTTTTGCAAATGGCGTTGTGCTGCGGTCGCTGCCACCAAGCTACCAAGCACAAGTCAGGACTTGCATTATGAGAGGCGACGCGGAATCAATGGAATTCCACTGGTTCGTGACACATCTCAGGATGTGTTGGTTGAACCAAATGTTGATGAGGTCATCAATGACAAAGGTATATATTTGATATACAATTTTATAAATGTTATAATCTTGCAAACACATTTGCAGTGTTAAGTATATTTGATACTTGTTCTGTTTTGCTGAAAACATGTCCTTCTGCATGAGAGGTGCTTGCTGGAGAGGAGGTGACATTGAGTGTTGATGGTGATCATGATGATGATGGCCAACAACATTCTCCCTCAACATTTATCATTTAGTTTATGTTTTAGGATGATTATTGTAATCAAAAGATTGTGAACCTCTTTAGTTTGTCTCACACTTTGTGAGATGGTTATTCATATGAGCTTGTAACAAACAGTTGTTCCACTTTTATGAATGATTTCTATTTGTGTTTATATCTTGTTTGATTATATGTGAATTATCCTTATTATTTGAAACTAATTGATAATGCATGAACATTTGTAAAATATTGAAATGCCTTAAAATACCCAACTTAATGATATTTCATTAATGAATGAAACCATTGTTTAAATTCAAAGTTATGTTGATAATATGTGAAAGACATTCGATTTCTTGTCACATACAAATCATGCGTAAGTTCGGAAAAATAACTTGAACACCATGTATTACTTGAATACAAAGTGAATTGTTGAAAGTAAATGCATCCTCGATGTATTGTGTTTTAACAAAAATGGTAATTATCATTATATGATTGTTTAAATGTGTAAAGTAGTTTACCAAAGGAAACATAAGTATGAAACTATTTGATATGATCGAAGTGTTTCATCCAACAAAGGGTATGAATATAAAAGAGAATCTAATTACTATGATTTGATCAATAGTAATAAAATTCGACTTTATAAGAATGGCATAAAAGAAATTGTGGAATGCAAAGCATTTTGAAACGGCAAAATGCAAAGCATCGCAATGTGATATTAGATATAAAATTGGGTGAATAGATGGCACCAAATAAATCGTTGTAGCGTAGATGTAGAGACCATTAGTTAGAAATAGTTAGCACTCAATTAGAATACATAGTGAACCATTTGAATTCGTGAAAGCAGCTCCATATCTAGTATGGATCGTCATGAAAGTTTTGAGGTTATTCGATATAACCATAACAATAGCGAATAAGTCCTTGTAGAGTATTCATTGGAAACTTTCAATACGAAATCCATAGCTAAAACCAAAAGGAAAGCAAAACTTGTATTGCTTGGATTTTGGTGCATTCTTGAGGAAGTTCACATTCAGTGATACTTCTCAATTATGAAGCAAATGGAAGATAGTGAAAAACACGACGAGGATTCAAAACCCTGCATCAGAGTGTTGAGAAGCGCAACGGAAAAACGTTCCTGAACGATACTCTTCACAAAAGGAAAGAATCAATGATAATGATCATTGTGTTTTACCCACTAGTGTTTTTACTACATAAAGTAGGATTCTAAATGTATCCCATAACTTGTATGGAGACATTTGTGAATCATTTGTCATGATTATTGGAATATTACATACCTACGAACTACAAAGGAAATAATGGTAAACTAGAATTATGAGAAATCTTAGAAGCAAAATTCTGTTGAGATTAGAAAGCAATTCGTTGCTGAATCTCACAAGTAAAAGGAGTTACTTCGAATTTTCCCAGATGACTGCAAAGCCATAGTGGAAAAAGGGGGTGAATGACAAAAGCACAATTTGTCAAGTATTGGACGAATTCAAATGAATTTGATTCATGTGTGCTTAATATCCAGTGGATTTAAAACTAGTAAAAGTACTAGTATCTCATAGTAAAACTCCAAGTTTTATATTTGATCAAAGGATTTTGAAGTTGTTCAAAATAGTGAGTAGATATGCAATTTGCATGAAATTGAGTGGGAGCTATGAAAGTCTTCCTAAAACAATATGTGAATGCCATATTTTTGAGTGGGAGCAATATAAGTCTCAAATTCAAATATGTAGGAACATAGTTTGAGTAAGAGTATTGACTCATACCCAAATATGTTAGAAACATATTTTGAGTGGGAGCTTATAGAGTGATTCTTAAGTGTGTTAAGAATAAAAGCACAAGTACCGATAAATAATGATTTATAAGGTGTAGAAGTTGATAATAAGTGTATTATGATACTATTTAGTATTCCTTATGGGATTCTAAAAAGGGTTTCAGAATAGAAGTTACTTAAGGAACTGGTCCTTAATAACTCAAGTTACGAATAGTATTAAGTTGAATGTCAATGGTTGAAAGAAAGAAAAGGATGATCATCATCCACTATGTTGAGACATAGGTTCTATCTTAGAAAACCATGATGATAACTTAACATAATATATGATCCAATAAGGAACGTTCAAAAGTGATTAAGTTTGAATCACGGAATGTTGAGCTAAGTTTTTCCACAATGTCTAATAGAGAACTGTAGACATATTTTCCAAATCCATAAAGGATGACATATCTTAAAGCATAAAGGGTTATGTTATAAGGGAATATGTTGGAAACTCCTATAAATACCGATTAAAGTCAAGTAGGAAGCGAGGTGAACAAAAACATCGAAAGTTGCATAGAGTGCACTGGTGTTTTGATGGTTACATTTATAATAATAGATAAGGGTACCATCTAAAGTGCTGTATAATGTTATGGCGGGGCTAGTTCGCTTTTAATGTAGAATGATGTCTCCCAGGGCACAGTGCCCATGAGAAAGCCCTCGAGGTTGATCTAAAGTCACTATAGGCTCCTGGAATCAAGCCTTGTTCTGCTACCATAGCGACGATGCATACACACAGGTGTTATCATGTGATGATAAAGTATTAATGTCAATCAAGGTGACATTAGTAAGATTGCAAAGGATTTGGGACTATAAAGTATAGGCCCAAGACTCAACCTCTTCCATGAGCAAGCATGTTCAGGGTACCGGTAATATGGTGCCAATGATTAAGAACAAATGTAGCTAGTGTATTTGTACTCTAGTGCAAGTGGGAGACTGTTGGAAATATGCCCTAGAGACAAATAGTAATAAGGACTATTATCATATTTCATATAGTTTATGATTAAGTTTTATATCATGCTATAACTGTATTGAGTGGAAACATCAATACACGTGTGATATATAAACAACCAAGGGTTCCCATTGAAACTCTAGTTACTGGTTCATTGGTCAACAAATGATCAAGTTTCCTGATCATGTGGCATTTATGCCAGTTGGAAATGGAGTCAACTCATTCAGAGAGTGAGATGATGAACCGATACCCAACCTAAACATCGTGACCCGATAATGTCACAAAGTTCAAGTTATGATGATTAGAAATGGATCCTCGTAGACTATTCCATAGACCGTGAGGCTATATCAATCACTGTCTCCCGAGAGTGCTTAGATAGCATCAAGCGCCACTTGGTAATACAGTGGTTATAAAGGTGTGTTCAGGTACTCGGAGGAAACCGTAGAGGCAGTATATGTCAAGAGCAGGATTTGTCCGTCCATGTGATGAAAAGATACTCAAGGACCCACTCGGAGAGGTTATATCCAATAGCTGCGCAACGTGTGATTTGATCACAGGGATATCACTTGTCGGAACGAGTCAAGTAGCATTGTTCGGTAACGAGATTGAACATGACATGGTGATGTCATTGATCAGATCTCGGGCAATGCAAGTATCGAGAGACAAAGCGAATAAGACACGAATGTCCCGGTTCAAACAACGAAAGATCTCCGTGGAACGCACAGGTGTCACATGGCCATCTAGGTCCCTCTGTCGATCATTGGTGCGGGAGTGTCCCGACCATGTCTAGAGTGTTCCCGAACCGTGGGGTATCACGCTTAAGGGCTTGATGAAGCTTAGAGAGTGTTTATAGGATCGGAAGAATCGCTAAAGAATAGTAGAGAGAAAACCGGAAGGGTTTCGGTAAGTCTAGAGGATGTCCGGAGTGGAGGTGGAAGGTATTCCATAGCCACGGAGGTTGAATAATATGTGAAGGAATGTTAAATATTGATTTAATCATTTATTCATTATGGTTTAATAAAAGAGAAAATCAATTAAAAGGTCAAAGGGCTTAATGGGCCAATTCCCGGAGGGGAAAGGGCCCAAGAGGGGACCACACCCCTAGGAGAGGCCTAGGGCGTGGCCGGCGGCCCTAGTGGGCCAGACCCACGTGGGGCCCATGTGTGGGGGCTGGCCGGCGCGCCTCTCCACCTCTCCCTCTCCTTTAGTCCCACCTCGGGACTTTGAGGGAGGTAGTACCTCCCCCCCCCTATATATAGTGGGGGTATTTGGCCAGATAAAGACACACAATATTCAATAAAGGTCTTCTCACTTTTGGGAAGACCTCCAATTGATATTCTCTCTCTCTGTCATGACCGTGGTCCCAAGTTCGGACTACGCGAACGAGAGACATCTTCACCGTGGAGCGCCGTCGCGCTGCGAGATTCGGATCCAGGAGCTCTACTTCCGCAACTGCTGCTGGATCGGGGAAGCAGGAGTCATCGTCAGGCACCGGACGTGTGTAACTCCCCGCGAGGTGTCACACTTGAGGCACTCAAATCGTTGGAGCCACAGGAGTGCAAAGACTTCATCACGACCTTGAGGTCGGCTTCGGCTCGTCTACATCAACCACGCTCTCCTGAGCGTTGACAACACTTTTCGGTCTTCAAGGGTAAGTTCACGAAAAGCCCTTCTCGTTATTGTATTACTAATAGATAGGTCCTGGCAGCATCAGGGGTTCAGGGGCGTAGGGTAAAATTTTATTGTTTTCATACGCGGAAACCCTACAGCAGGTGCTTTGCATAATCCAAATGGCATACGACGGTGAGCATATAAACCAAAGGGACAAGTAAAAGTGGTTTTCAATTGATCTTCTAGATGAACAACTATCTAAGGAAACCAGAGTATACATCTAGATAACAAAAGTAAGAATGCTTAGCAAGTATCTCTAATGTTTGATCTATGAATGGCAAAGGATATTGATCCTTTCTAGTTTCTGTATTTAGCTTTCTAAAATCAATTCATATTCTATGCCCAACAATAGTTCGAGTAGGGACTAATTCATTGTTTTCATTTGGCACAACAGTAAATCCACCCTTCTTAGGAAAACAATGAACATGACTTACCCAATCGCTTTCCGCCACATGATAAATAATACCTACATCTAAGGGGCAAATTATTTCTTTTCTTACCACTTCCTTCATTGGTGGTCTTAGCCTTCTTTGAAAGTATGCAACCGGTTGAGCGCCTTCCTCCATAAATATTCGATGGGTGGCTATTGAATGACTAATCCATTTCAAGTCATCCATAGAATACTTGAAAGATTTACAGTACAATCTCAACATTGTCATCAAATTATCTTATTCCTTTTATGTAAGATTAGCACTTGCAATAACATGGTATTTGTTAGTATCATATAAAACTTGTATTTTAATTCTTTAGGAAGAAGTTTGAGTTCAGTGGGTGGAAGTACCTCATCTTCCTTTCTTTCTGGAACTTCATATTCTTCGTTCAGGGGAGAATAAATTATGGGAGAGGAGTAAAGATACTCATCGGTCTCCATCTTACCAATCCATTCAAGGATATTATTGTTTTCAACCAAGCTTCTTTATAGATCATCGTTTGGTGCTTCATAAAACAAAGCAGCACGATGTGTAATAGTATCTTCTTCTTCTTCTTCTTCTTGCTCTTCAAAATCTTGAAAGGGCTTGTGTTGAAACTTTGAGAAATGGAATTTAATCTCATCTTCCCCAAACTTGAGTGAAACTGTCTCTTTCTTGCAATCAATATTTTCCCCTGTGGTATTCAAGAAAGTTCTTCCAAAAATAATTGGATAGTAAGCATCAGTAGGCATATGAACTACCACAAAATCCATGAGATATTCATATGGACCAATCGAAATTGGAACATATTTAATGATTCCCATGGGGACTCTAAGTGCTTTATCAGCAAGCATAATTGTCATATCGATATTCAGGAGTTTGGTTGGTTCAAGTTCATCTTGAATGTCTAGATAGAATTCAAAAGGAATGAAATTAATAGTAGTTCCTATATCACAAAGGCCATAGTAAGAAGACTCACCGAAGGTGCATGAAAGAATAAGCTTACCAACATTTTTAACTTTTACCTTTCCTTCAACGAATTGGGAAGCTTCAGTGTCAAGTTGAACTACGTTGCAATGTGCAAACATAGCCAGTATTTCTTACTTGCTTATTTCTATTTCTTCTTCTACATTTCCAAGAATAATTTCTTCTACCTTTTCTTCTTGTTGTTTTTCTTTTAGAACTCTTTGTTCCTACTCCAATTGTTCTGCAAGATGTTGAGCTATTGTATGCTTTTCCACAACCCTTGGAAAAGGAAATGGTTCCACATAAGGAGGTCTCTTTCTTGGTGGGTCGATTACCACTCTAGATACTGCTTGTACTTCAATTGGTTTAGGTGGTGGGGTATATTGAAGCTAGTCCTTTGGTGCTTCAATATGGTCTGTAAAAGACTAAAGGATTTGTAGAATAATATATTCATCAAAATTAAACTCATCAGCAGATTCTTTTACCTTACTAGTTTCTTTATTAGCATTGAGACAATCATATTTTACTTATATTCCTCCTTCGCTTCCTAAATCAAAAACCCCAAATTTCTCTATTTTGGTGAATTCTTTCCAGAAGTAGCCAAGCTTGTGTTACAGTGAATTCCATAAAAGCTCCACCCGAAGCTAGATCTATTTCATTCTTATTATCTTGGTTAAGTCCTCCATAGAAAATGTGTACTCCCTCTGACCCATATTAATTGTCGCTGAATCAGATGTATCTAGCACTAAAACATGTTTAGATACATCCGATTCAGTGACAATTAATATGGACAGGAGGGAGTAAAACATACCATTCTGATAGATCATGATGGGTACATTTATTAATCGTGCTCCTATAACTTTTGTAGATTCTTACCAAACCTTCGCCTGGGCAATTCTTAAATTTTGTAATTGCTCGTTTAGCTCCATATGAATTCACCTTTGCTATGTTTGGATGCACATAATTGAATTCTGGAATTGAATTCAGTGGGAATTCCAAATCCGGTCTGGAAAGGAAATGGTTCCAAATCGAATTATAATGTTAGGGTGGTTTAGAATTTGCTGTCGGAATCCGAGAGTGGTACCAAATTCCAATTCTTGTTTGGATGTACAAACCATGAAATTGGGTGTTTTCTTGATTTTGGACAATATATACTTGTGTATATATATATGAATAGTAGCATGTCTATGAACCACAATTGCTCATGGTTACATACTTTCCTGACAATATATCCGTGTGTGTTTGTGCAATTTACCAAAATAATAAAAAACCTAGAGAACACATACGTAGACCAGAGTCTCTCATGGTTACGTACTTTCCTGACTTGGATCTAATATACGGCTGAAAGTTTGCCTCAGTGTTCACGGTTCACTCTCAGCCTGAATGTATGCCCTTTGTATGATCAGGATGGGCGCGACGACGGGCCCTGAAAGCCACGAGAAGGACTGAGACGAGGCGTATTATTTGTTTCGGGCTCGCTAACTGAGTAACTGTAGTACACCATTGTCTCGTCTCTCCAGCAGTCCAGCTAGCCTCTTTCTCTGTCTGTCAATTTGCGTCATGAGGACATCAATCCAGTCAAGCGTCAGTACGTACTCTCTAACCAGAGGTTGATATCTGTTCAAACAAAAAACCAAGGTTGATATAGGGGACGACGAATAACAGAGGGAATAACTAGGAAAGAAGAACACGTTCTTTTTCTTTCAGAGAGATGGCTAGCTAGCTTGGTCATGAAGTGATATAAACTTCCAAAGGCTCTTCAATCGTGTCACATGGAAAACAATTTGGCATCTGCAGAAGGCGCTCATTCCAGATTGGAACTCTTTTTCAACAGGCCCATTGCTCCAGTTTGATTCTTTGTAGGTTTGTTATTGGAGGCTGCTGCAACGGAAGGAATCAGACAAGAATAGGCCCGAACGGTGCCACCCAAACGTCCGCCGCCGCCGTTGACCCTCCCGCCGCTGGTCTACCCGTCTCCACGATTTAGGGTTCAGAGCGCGGGGAGGGGAGCGGCCATGGATAGGGCTCGCGGCCGGAGGGAGACCATGGACGGGGCCGCGTCCAGGGGGAGATGGAACGGAGGGACGACCATGGGGAGATGTAACGGAGAGGCCATGGACGGGGCTTGCAGCCCGGGGGAGATGGAATAGAGGGCGGGGGACGGAGCCGCCAACGGAGTCCAAGGCGCGAGCGGTACTGCTTTGCGATTCCGGAGGACCGGAGCGTTTCAGAGGCCCTGAGCTCCGATTTTTTTTGACGTGTGAGCTCCGATTTTTTTTCAGAGACCCAAGGAGGTTTGGCACACGACCAGACCCCACGCGGAATTGGTCGTAATTTTCACGGGTTAATTACTAACCCACCCAAACACCAGAATTAGAGGCTCGAATTTCAATTCCCTGATTCCATAACCAATTCAGTGCAACCATTCTCCTTTTAGCTTTTCCTAAGTATTTATCCATTCTACATGGCAAATTCTATACCAAGCAAGAGAAGTGTTGGTTAGAGATTGGCTAAAAAAATTAAGTTTCAGTTCATCATTAGAATAGCCTTTCAATTTAAGGGTCCAACATATCTCAGTAAAATGATTTAAATGAGCATAAGGATCTTCATCAAGATTGTCTCCTGTGAATCTTCTTTCATGTAGAATGGCAATTAAACGAGGGTTGACCTTGTACTCTTCAGTGCTTTCACTCATGAATTCTTTCACATAGGCTCTATTAAACTTCCCGAGGTATTCAATTGCATTGAGTTTGTTCACAAGTACGAGCGCAATCATTGTGTTTACTTAAAACTAGTAAACATATTTAGTAAAGCAAATAATAAATTAACAAGTAAGAACAAAGACCAAAAGTGCTTAGCTCCCCGCCAATACCGCCAGAAAATAGCTTGATGAATGTAAGTGCACATAAATATTGTAGCTAGTTTCGAAAGCAAGAGTATCGAACCACGGAGAGCTATTTGGTTAAGGTCTTAATGCCCCTCAACACTATGTATCAAGAAATACTTGTAAGCGTTGCTCTTGATCTCAAGTAAGTGTTTAAAAGGGGGTTATTTTATGCATAAAGAAAAGACTAAATATTAAAGCAACAAAAAGACAATCACAATGTAAAAGGTAATAAAACTGCAGTAAGGCGAAGTGTTCTCGGGAATTGTAGGATCCACCTCTAGCGTTGGTATTAATCATGATTAGGATAAATCTATGTCATTCTTCATGACATGTGTGGGGAGAGCTCCGTAAATGAATGATCACAGAAAACCATATGTTATTTCATCCCTAATAACCACTGCGATGATTGTAAGCAAACCACTCCGATCCCTCATAACTAAGGGTTTTGCCATGGATATTGATATGAGCTTAGTGAATCTCTTCTTATCCCCCTTGATCATACGAATAGCACGCTGACATGTTATGTCACTTAGCACCATATGTACTACTGACATAGGTATACCCTACGGGTACCTACCATTTGCCTATATGGTTTGGACTAACAGGAGGCCCACATGATGGTCTGCCAAGGATGATGAGGCCCATGACGATTCGGGTGAGACCGAGCCCATGAAGGGAACCACTCCTTGATGGACACGACAAGAGTAGATATGCACACTTAGGGTTTCGCCCTTGCTCTGTAATCGACTCGGACGCATCTTGAGACCTGGCTCCCCCATATAAGGGCCAGGAGGGAGCGACGAGGGGGGTAATAAATACTCTCGCCATACACCTGCCAGATCGCATCTACGCATCACCGCCATCTCTCCACCCTTGTAATCCTTCGGATCTCCATTAATCAAGAGCAAACTGTTGGGTCCGCAGCATAGAAAACAAAAAATTTCCTACGATGAGAATTATACGCCAAGATCTATCTACTAGATACAGAGCAACGGGTGGACATACATCCATGGAGAACTTACCCTCGAAGACAACGAGTTTTGTTAACGAGTAGGAACTCGTGGTTGATGTAGTCGTACGCTTGCCGATCTCAAGATCGTGTGGAAGTCCAAGCGCCGCAAATCAGTAGCGCATCCGTCCTCGCACACACGTTCAAGCCACCGGACAACCTCCACCTCCTCGCTCCAGCGAATCAGCGGAAGCAACAACTCCTTCCAGACGCAAGGCCACCGGGAACATGTATCTCGCTAGTCCGAGACCATGGGGAAATATCTAGAGGGGGAGAGAGATCCTTCACGAGGAGGTGTGTTTTGTGAGAGGGGAGAGGGGGGCTTTATATAGGAGGGAGGGAGACCCCTCCCCTCCCATAGCCGGCGCATGAGGGGGGGACTCCTCCCCTCCTTCATTCATGTGGTGAACCTCCACTCACATAAACATGGCCTCCACCCAAAATCCCACTCACATGTATTTAATTTCCACCAAATTAAATGCAACTCTCAATTAATAAAACTCTTTTATTTATTTTATTCAGAATTTTGTTAATTACTTTAATTAACAAACATTCACATAAAACCCCTTGCAACATTTCAATATCACATGCAGAACCACTTTCTGCAATTTCACCCGAAACAATTCCGGTTTCTATCGAAACAATTCCTGTTTCTATCAAAACATTTCCTGCGCTTTGCAAACCTTTTGTCTGGAACATATGTGCTCCTAAATGGTGTCCGGCAACCCTTAAGTGTGTCACCCTACGGTTCGCGAATAATGCAGACATGATTGAGACTCCTCTCAGATCAATAATCAGAAGCGGGACCTGGAGATCCATACTGACTCCTGCATATTCAACGATGACTTCTGTGATCGTGAGAACCTTTAATGTCAGCAATTTAATCCCTTTGTCTCATGATATAATACATGTCCGAGATTCGATCATCGGTATCCAAATACCTAGTTTGATCTCGTTACCGACATGCACTCTTTTCTCGTTCCCGTGATATAACATTCTAGTGATCACATCACTTGCTTGCAAGCTATCTTAATGTGATATCACCGAGAGGGCCCGGAGTATATCTATCCGTCATCGGGATTGAAAAATTCCACTCTTGATCCATGAGCCTCAACATAACACCTTCATAGCACTGAACCCACCTTTATGGTCACCCTGTTACGGTGTGACGTTTGATGTTATCAAGATACTCTTCCGGTGTTAGCAATTAACATGATCTCATGGTCTAAGGACTAATACTACTTTGTATGATGTTATAGCAATATAAACATAATGACTTGATCGTAATGCTATACTTCAGATGAATGTTCATCACATCATTTCACAAATGTTGTGACCTTGTTATTAACAACATCCAATGTCCATGATCAGGAAACTTTGATCATCTTGTTAATCAACAAGCTAGTCTATAAGAGAGGCATAACTAGGAACCCTTTTTGTTTATTAAACACACATGCATTGATGTTTCCTATCAATACAATTATAGCATGCAAAATAAACATCTATCATATACAAGGAATACATAATAACAACTTTATTATTGCCTCTCAGGGCATATTTCCTTCAGTCTCCCACTTGCACTAGAGACAATAATCTAGTTTACATAGTGATAAATCTAACACCCATGGAGTTCTGGTGTTGATCATGTTTTGCCCTAGGGAGTACTTTAGTCAACGGATCTATTCAGGTCCGTGTGCACTTTACAAATCTTTATATCTCCATCCTTGACATGCTCGCGGATGGAGTGAAACCGGCGCTTAATATGCTTGGAATTCTTGTGAGACCTTGGTTCCTTGGCATTGGCTATGGCTCCATTGTTGTCACAATAGATCACCATTGGGTCCAACGCACTAGGAACCACACCCAGTTCCGTTATGAACTCCTTCATCCAAACCGCTTCCTGCGCTGCTTCTGAAGCAGCAACATATTCCGCCTCCGTCGTTGATCCAGCCACCACAGGTTGTTTGGAGCTCCTCCAACTAACTGTTGCTCCGTTCAAGAGAAATACGTATCCGGATTGAGACTTAGAGTCATCCGGATCAGTGTCAAAGCTAGCATCGACATAACACTTAGCGACTAGCTCTTCTTCACCTCCGTATACAAGAAACATATCCTTAGTTCTTCTCAAGTACTTAAGGATATTCTTGACCGCTATCCAGTGTTCCGAACCTAGATTAGATTGGTACCTACTAGTCAAACTAATAGCATGTGCCACATCCGGTCTTGTACATAGCATGGCATACATTATAGAGCCTATGGCTGAGGCATAGGGGATCTTATCCATTATCTCTCTTTCTTCCGCCGTAGCCGGACTTTGAGTCTTACTCAATGTATTGCCTTGCAACATAGGTAAGTACCCCTTCTTACTTCCGTCCATATTAAACTTCTTTAATATCTTATCAAGGTATGTACTCTGCGATAGCCCAATTAGGCGTCTTGATCTATCTCTATAGATTTTAATGCCTAATATATATGAAGCTTCACCAAGGTCCTTCATCGAAAATTTGCTGTTTAGATAACTTTTAACACTGTTTAAAAGATCTATATCATTTCCAATCAATAATATGTCATCCACATATAATATCAGAAATGCCACATTGCTCCCACTCACTTTCTTGTAAATACAAGCCTCTCCATAAGTTTGGACAAATCCAAACTCTTTGATCACCTCATCAAAGCAGAGATTCCAACTCCGGGATGCTTGCTTCAGTCCATAGATGGATCGCTGAAGTTTGCACACCTTATCAGCATCCTTAGGATCGACAAAACCCTTAGGTTGTATATACAACTCTTCTTCAATATTACCATTGAGGAACGCAGTTTTGACATCCATCTGCCATATTTCATAATCGAAATATGCAGCAATTGCTAACATAACCCTAACCGACTTAAGCATCGCTACGGGAGAGAATGTCTCATCGTAGTCAACTCCTTGAATTTGTCGAAACCCCTTTGCGACAAGTCGAGCCTTATAGATGGTTACATTACCATCAGCATCAGTTTTTCTTTTGAAAATCCATTTATTCTCAACGGCCTTTTGATCGTGAGGTAAGTCCACCAAGGTCCAAACCTGGTTTTCGTACATGGATTCCATCTCGGATTTCATGGCTTCTAGCCATTTGTTGGAATCAGGGCTCATCATCTCTTCTTCATACGTCGTAGGGTCATCTATTTCATCAATCATGAAATTCATAACAGGATTGTCGTATAGTTCAGGAGTTGCACGTGTCCTGCTTGACCTGTGAGGTTCGGTAGTGTCCTCTTTCGGAGTTTCATGATCAATATCATTAGCTCTCTCTTCATTAGGTGAAGTCAACTCCGAAACAACTTCCGGTGCTGCGCTACTCGCCATTTCATGAAGAGAAGGTTCAACAACCTCTTCGAGTTCTACCTTCCGACTACTCACACCTTTCTTGAGAAACTCCTTCTCAAGAAAGGATCCATTCTTGGAAACAAAGACCTTGCCCTCGGATCTGTGATAGAAGGTATACCCAATCGTTTCCTTAGGGTATCCTATGAAGACGCATTTTTCCGCTTTGGGTTCGAGTTTATCCGGTTGAAGTTTCTTCACATAAACATCGCATCCCCAAACTTTACGAAATGACAGCTTAGGTTTGTTTCCAAACCATAATTGATACGGTGTCTTTTCAACGGATTTAGATGGTGCCCTATTTAAAGTGAATGCAGCGGTTTCCAGTGCATAACCCCAAAAAGACAGTGGCAAGTCAGTCAGAGACATCATAGATCGAACCATATCCAATAAAGTACGATTACGACGTTCTGACACACCATTACGTTGTGGTGTTCCGGCAGGCGTGAGTTGTGAAACTATTCCACAGTCTTTCATATGTGTGCTAAACTCGTAACTAAGATACTCTCCTCCACGGTCGGACCGCAGAAATTTGATCTTTCTGTTACGATGATTTTCCACTTCATTATGAAATTCTTTGAACTTTTCAAAGGTTTCAGACTTATGTTTCATCAAATAGATATACCCGTATCTACTCAAATCATCCGTGAAAGTAACAAAATAATGATATCCACCTCGCGCCGACACACTCATTGGTCCACACACATCAGTATGTATGATTTCCAATAAATCTGTCGCCCGTTCCATTGAACCGGAAAACGGCGTTCTAGTCATCTTGCCCATAAGGCATGGCTCACATGTATCAAATGATTCAAAATCAAGTGATTCCAAAATTCCATCAGAATGGAGTTTCTTCATGCGTTTAACGCCAATATGACCTAGACGGCAGTGCCACATATATGCAGATATATCATTATCAAGTTTAATCCTTTTAGCATCAACATTATGAATATGCGTAATACTACTATCGAGATCCAACAGAAATAAACCATTCAACACAGGTGCATGACCATAAAAGATATTATTCATATAAATCGAACAACCATTTTTTCAGACTTAAACGAATAACCACTTTGCATCAAACACGATCCAGATACAATGTTCATGCTCAGTGCAGGCACCAAATAACAATTATTCAGGTTTATAACCAATCCCGACGGCATATGGAGAGGCAGCGTTCCGACGGAGATCACATCAACTCTTGATCCATTACCGACCCGCATCGTGACCTCATCCCTTGCTAGTTGTCGCTTGTTCCGTAGCCCCTGAACCGAGTTACATATATTAGCAACCGATCCCGTATCAAATACCCAGGTGCTACTACGAGTACTAGTCAATTACACATCAATAACATGTATATCAGATATACCTTTGTTTGCCTTGCCGGCCTTCTTGTCCGCCAAATACTTGGGGCAGTTGCGCTTCCAATGGCCAGTCCCCTTGCAATAGTAGCACTCGGTGTCAGACTTAGGGCCAGCTCGGGGTTTCTTTTCAGGCCCGGCAACAGATTTGCCGCCCTTCTTTCCCTTCTGCTTGCCTTTCTTGTCCTTCTTGAAACCGGTGGTCTTATTGATCATCAACACTTGATGTTCTTTCCTAATTTCCACTTCTGCAGTCTTAAGCATTGACAGAAGCTCGGGAAGAGACTTCTTCATGCCCTGCATATTATAGTTCATCACGAAGCTCTTGTAGCTAGGTGGCAGAGATTGGAGAACACGATGTATGCCTAAGTCAATGGGGATCGTTATTCCCAAGGACACAAGCTTATCGGCGTACCCAGACATTTTGAGTACGTGCTCACTAACGGAGCTGTTCTCTTCCATCATGCAGCTAAAGAACTTTTCAGAAGCATTATAACTCTCTATGGCAGCATGGGTGTCAAAAATCATTTTCAATTCTCCCATGGTATCAAAGGCATTGCCATTTTCGAAACGTTTTCGAAGTTCTGGCTCTAGCCCATACAGTATGCCGCAATGAACTAAGTTGTGGTCCTCCTGACGAGTTATATAGACGTTCTTTTCCTCGTCAGGGGCATCAGGAGCTGGTGGGGGGCCTAGCGGTGCCTCTAGCACATATTGCTTTTGTGCAGTAGTGAGGAGAATCCTCAAATTCATAGCCCAGTTGGTGAAGTTGCTACCATTTGCGGCAAGCTTCTCTTTCTCCATGAACACATTGAAATTAAAAGCAGGTGGTGCCATCTACAACAGAATTTGTAAAATATATTTAGACTAAGTTTATGATAGATTGAGTTCAACTAATCCAAATTACTAATGAACTCCCACTCAAAAACGACATCCCTCGTGTCCTTTTGGTGATTACATGAACCAAATCCACTACACCAAGTCCGATCATCACGTGAGTCGGTGTAGCTTCAAAGGCGAGCATCTATATGGGCATCATATCAACTATATGACTCATGCTTAACCTTTCGGTCTGTGTTCCGAGGCCATGTCTGTACATGCTAGGCTCGTCAAGTAAGAACCTTAGTATTCGCGTGTGTAAAACTGTCTTACACCCGTTGTATGAAAGCGTAGAGTCGAGAACACCCGATCATCATGTGATGCCTCAAAACACGATCCACAAAACGGTGCATACTTAAGGAAGAACACATTTTATCTTGATATCTAAATGAGGGATCATCTTATAATGCTACCAAAAATGCCAAACTAGCAATATAAGATGTTAACATCTAATGTGTGAAGTGAGGTGATATGGTCCATGCATTTGATCTCTATCATTTGCATCGTGGTATGATCTCTATCATTCCTTTGTGTGTAAGGCCAAGGTCTATGGAACTTACACGTTAAGTGAGCTGTAAGAGTATCTATCATACATCTACTTACAACAATACCATATCAAGACACTAGCCCAGCAACGATCTAAACTAGACGCCTCTAATTTATCAATTGCAAGTTTTATGTGGCTTAGGGCTTTCGGAGATAGAACCGGTCTTACCTACGAACGTGAACCACAACGAGGATAACCAAGTTATTAGCAACTCGTTGTAAATCAGATATTGACTATAGTAGGAGAGACAGACACCCGCTAGCCACTTATGCAAAACTAGTTGCATGTCAGTCGTGGAACCGGTCTCATGTACGATGACATGTAAGGTTGGTCCGGGCCGCTTCATCCCACTATGCCACCAATATCCAAAGTACATAGAAGATACAATAACATGATCATCATCGCCCACATATAAACATATGTGTACTACCCGTGCAAAGCACCTACGTATAGATCAGGCTCTGATACCACTGTCGGGTCCGCAGCATAGAAAACAAAAAATTTCCTACGATGAGAACTATACGCCAAGATCTATCTACTAGATACAGAGCAACGGGTGGACATACATCCATGGAGAACTTACCCTCGAAGACAACGAGTTTTGTTAACGAGTAGGAACTCGTGGTTGATGTAGTCGTACACTTGCCGATCTCAAGATCGTGTGGAAGTCCGAGCGCCGCAAATCAGCAGCGCATCGTCCTCACACACACGTTCAAGCCACCGGACAACCTCCACCTCCTCGCTCCAGCGAATCAGCGGAAGCAGCAACTCCTTCCAGACGCAAGGCCACCGGGAACATGTATCTCGCTAATCCGAGACCATGGGGAAATATCTAGAGGGGGAGAGAGATCCTTCACGAGGAGGTGTGTTTTGTGAGAGGGGAGAGGGGGGCTTTATATAGGATGGGGGAGACCCCTCCCCTCCCATAGCCGGCGCATGAGGGAGGGGGGACTCCTCCCCTCCTTCATTCATGTGGTGAACCTCCACTCACATAAACATGGCCTCCACCCAAAATCCCACTCACATGTATTTAATTTCCACCAAATTAAATGCAACTCTCAATTAATAAAACTCTTTTATTTATTTTATTCAGAATTTTGTTAATTACTTTAATTAACAAACATTCACATAAAACCCCTTGCAACATTTCAATATCACATGCAGAACCACTTTCTGCAATTTCACCCGAAACAATTCCGGTTTCTATCAAAACAATTCCTGTTTCTATCGAAACATTTCCTGCGCTTTGCAAACCTTTTGTCTGGAACATATGTGCTCCTAAATGGTGTCCGGCAACCCTTAAGTGTGTCACCCTACGGTTCGCAAATAATGCAGACATGATTGAGACTCCTCTCAGATCAATAATCAGAAGCGGGACCTGGAGATCCATACTGACTCCTGCATATTCAACGATGACTTCTGTGATCGTGAGAACCTTTAACGTCAGCAATTTAATCCCTTTGTATCATGATATAATACATGTCCGAGATTCGATCATTGGTATCCAAATACCTAGTTTGATCTCGTTACCGACATGCACTCTTTTCTCGTTCCCGTGATATAACATTCTAGTGATCACATCACTTGCTTGCAAGCTATCTTAATGTGATATCACCGAGAGGGCCCAGAGTATATCTATCCGTCATCGGGATTGACAAATTCCACTCTTGATCCATGAGCCTCAACATAACACCTTCATAGCACTGAACCCACCTTTATGGTCACCCTGTTACGGTGTGACGTTTGATGTTATCAAGATACTCTTCCGGTGTTAGCAATTAACATGATCTCATGGCCTAAGGACTAAGACTACTTTGTATGATGTTATAGCAATATAAACATAATGACTTGATCGTAATGCTATACTTCGGATGAATGTTCATCACATCATTTCACAAATGTTGTGACCTTGTTATTAACAACATCCAATGTCCATGATCAGGAAACTTTGGTCATCTTGTTAATCAACAAGCTAGTCTATAAGAGAGGCATAACTAGGAACCCTTTTGTTTATTAAACACACATGTACTGATGTTTCCTATCAATACAATTATAGCATGCAAAAGAAACATCTATCATATACAAGGAATACATAATAACAACTTTATTATTGCCTCTCAGGGCATATTTCCTTTAGAAACAAGCAGGAGTAGGGTTTTCCCTCCATGGGCCCGAACCTGGGTAAACACTGTGTCCTCGTGTTGGTTGTTTGTTAGCCGATGAAGTTTCCAGCGTGTGCTCTGATGGGGTTCGTTGCATAGAAAACAAAAAAATTCTACGATTTGCAACTGCCAAGATCGAATCTAGGTGATACTTGTAATGGTTTCAGATGGACTCACCCTCGAAGACCGTAAAGCGGGATAACGTTCCCGCAAACAAACATGGCTGTTGTAGAGTGTACACGATCATCCTCAAGGACGTGCAGACGATTAGCGCCACAAGAGGGCAGTGCCTCCGTAATCGTTTAAACATACGGTGTGCTGACGACTCTCGTCCCTTGATCCATGTTGGGCAGCGAAAGTAGTGGATCCCCAGGAAGTCCAGCAGCACTACGGCATGGTAGGGGTGGTGGAGGGGAAGATCTCGAGTAGGGCTTCGCCTAAGCACCTTTCTCTTGGCAATGGACAAAGCTAGCAAGGGGAAGATGCCATCCAAAGGGCATATGAGAGGAATGGTGAGTGAGTAAGATGAGAGGAGGAGGGGTACTTTTATAGGTGAGGAGGTAGCCCAAGAGTCCATGGCGCACCAGCCATGGTGGTTCCCTCACCTCTCCCCCATTTATGTGAGTGGACACTTGATGTCTGCAAGAGCACAGATCGTTTGTAGCTACTTTCGAAGTTCAGATATTGATCCCACGGGGAGCCCAAAGGTAAGTGTTTATTGATGAAGTCTCTGTCACACCCGAAGTTGTCACATGTCTTCGAGTGAATTGACTGCAAGTGTTGAAATAAGAATGGAATTTTGATTAAATGCAATAGATTTAAATAGAACTAAAATGTAAAGTTCAGAAATATAATGCATAAAAGTAAAGAATGACTTTGCTTGTTTGTTGTTTCCTGTAGATGGCAAAAGAAGGCGCGGGGAGATTCAGTTCATGGTGATAGTGAATGTACCAGGTGGACGAGTCGTGAATGTAACAATTATAATCTTATAGGCATATGTGTAGGTGAGCAACCCATAAATAGCCGGAAGTCCTCTTGGTAGATTTCATCCCAACTTCAATAATCCTACTAGCCTGCTACCAAAACCATGGTCAGGCACTAGACGATTAAGACCCTTCAGGTCGCTTAGCAATTAAGCTCCTTGGATCGGACTAATGCAATAAGTACAGTGGTTACTCGTTATCCTCGAGTCAACTAGCTTTCCATTGATATCCCCGTGTCACCCGGGGGTCGCTGGTTCACTAGCGTACACGATCTATCTATGTAGAACAAGGTATCATGTTGTTTGGGCCCTTAATCGGACAACAAGCATTAAGCATCCCACAGATAGTCAAGCACACATAATATAGTAATTAGAATCAATCACAAACTAATGGAAAATATATGAAGGCACATCACATCTCACCAATCCCCTACATCTCCCATGCCCAAGGGAATTACTCACACATGAGAGAAGAACGGATCATCAATATAATCAAATAAAGTGGATTTGTCTTGGCATTACCGTGTAGATCCACAATAAGATTAGAAAAATATCCAACACAATTCAAGATGGGAAGAAACAATCTCAAACCCTAGTCTTGCAAGGTAGATATCCCTCTCTCTCTCTCTCAAGTACAAGTAGTGGCTATGGAGGTGAATTGGCTAGGAGGTCGAAGATCATGGAGCGAGATGAAGAACGTCCTCTCCTTCTTCTCAGGATCTCTTCTTTCTCCCTTCTGGATGGTGCGGTGGCTGTTGTGTTGTGTTTTCGTCCTCGGTCCCTTCACGAAAGTTGTCCCATTTGACAAGACAGAGGCGGCGACAACTATACGGCGGGAACTATACGGCCGAAAAATATTCCCGACGTATAGTTTCTCATTAAAGCCTATGTGAGCTCCCCTCGCGTGCTTCCAAAGTGGGACTTTCTTGTTTTCTCCAGAATATTGTATTTCTCTAGTTAAATCCTTCTGTTAACGTTCAGAACCTGAAACACACATTAAAATCCAAGTTTTCTTTGCTACCGAAGTATTAGCGTTAGGTAAAACCAGAAATGATCAAATCCGGGAGAAAACCATCAATAAAAGCCATAAAATGTGTCGAATCTCACATCTATCAACTCTCCAAATCTTAGATGTTGCTCTCCCTCAAGTGACAAGGAAATAAGGAAGAATAGCAAAGATTTTAGACTGAAAATAAAGGAGCTCACAAGTTTGAATTGGTGTCAAATTCTTTTCTTCACAATTCCTGCAATCTTAAATATGATCATACAAGTATTCACAAGATTGCATTGAGTCCACTTCCTAACCACGTATATCTTGTTAGCAAATAAATCATATGCCCAAGAAAGTGTCAAAAGTTTAGCTAGGAAGGTGAGACAAATTCTTTTAGTGCCTCTCTTTGTCGAGGGATGAAAACTTTTTGTTCTTGTTCATTTAACCAATTAAGAGTACTTAAGTTGGCATCAAACATTTAGTTTAAGAACAACTCATCTACTCCCATGTCAAAATTTCAAGACTCTCAAAGCACCTTTTTCTTTCTATTGTCTTTCAAAAACTTCAGCTCTTTCATAGAGAAATCATGCCACTATTTTTAACATGTTAATTAGGGTTGTGTTGTGCACTCATGACCATGCCAATAAATGATTTTGAGCAATAATGGGCCATAGGAGTACTACAACTTCACTTGGAACGTGAAACCATGAGGAGACTAAAAAATTTACATGTCATAGCATTGCTGCTACAGACGTTTACATAACTCAAAAGCCGAAATCAAGTGGTTTCCTACATTTAGATCGTTCGTTGGCCAGCAGAGTTAATAGTTCCCCATGGAGCACGACAGAGTTGTAATGACATGCGTAAAGTAATATCTTATGGTAATTATTAGAAAAAGTAGTGGCATAATTTCTACTACTTCGAAGCATCCATTTAATCAAACAATTTCAATCAAGGGTACTACCGAGTCTATTTTTATTAAGCTCAAGTGGGGTGGAGTAGTTCTAAAATCAAATTCTTTGAGCTAAGCATGGACTCAAGTCATCTTTCAGATGCTTTTTCTTGTTGTAAAAATGTAGGAAGTATTTTAACCAAGTTCATTGCTCATTGTTTCAAAGTTAAAAAGGAGACACTAGCAAAGGAATATAATTTGTCGAATAGCAAGCTAAGTGGGGAGTGACTCTAGTGCAAGCAAGTAAATAATTGTAGGATCAATTTAAGGTTGCAAAGAGTGTGATGAAAGGAATGTGATACCTCCTCTTTCTTGTTTCATTCTTGTATTCGAGTCGAACCTCTCCTACATTTCCATATTACCAAATCACCTGAAATTAAGCAATCTCCGAGAGAAACAAAGAAAAAAACTTGCAAATAAAATTACAACTAAATTTTTTGTATTTTTGGTTTAGGAATGCAAAACTGAAAATAAACATGCAATTTTTGAAGAAATAAATCACAAAAGAAATAAAAATATGAATGCAAAGTTTTGGAGGTTTTCAAACCTCCCCCAAGCTTAGGCTATTGCTAGGCTCAGTTGTTGCCATCATTTGGCGGTTGGTGCGGGTACTGCTAGTAGAAGTCAGGGAAGTGGGTCATGAAGTGACTAAAGTTGTGAGTCAAAGTGTTCACATCTTCATTCACATCCTAAAGAGTGTGGTCGATCTCCCCAACGCGCTGGTTGAGCTGCTGGAACTCCTGATAGGGGACATAGCCATACCCCTGCTATGGCTGGTTGGGCCACGGTTCCCAGGCTCCTCTCGGCTGCTACTGCTGTTGTCCTTCCCAAGTAGGGTTGTGTCCTGCTCTCCCTCCTGCTCCTCCTCATCCTGCTGCCCTTCATCCTCTTCTTCCTCGGGCTGGTGCTCGGTCAAGATCTTCGTCACTTGGTCCTTGGTGAGGATCCAAGTGTCCTTCTCCACAATCAAGAAGGCTTGGGGACATGGCAACTGAACCTGCTCAACCTATGTATCATCAAGATAACTGAATTGATATGCTCGGAGCCTCCGATTAGCATGGTAAACACCAAGGAAGCCATAAGCGGTCAAATATTTGACGTCCATAAGTTTGGAGCCATCAATAGGTGCCATAACAGGTAGTAAAATGTTCAATGCATAGGCAAGGTGGGTTACCAATGCGAATATCACATTTAGTCTTGTTGCTTTGGTGGCGAAAGTGCTAGATGAGTAGAGTTGCAGGACTGGGGCTTTGCGTTGCATTGGGGAAGAGGGCCTTGGTGATCATTGCCATGTCCGTATTGGCCATGGAACCAGTATCACCCCTTCCCAACATTGTGTTGGCGAGGAACAAAGCAAAGTATCGAATGGTTGGGTTCTAAATGGTGGACATCTTCTTCCATCATTAACAGAAATAACCTCCCAAGGCTCCCCACTTGTGATTCTATAGAGGTTAGTAATATTGGGCTCCCTAGTATGAGGGAAGCTAAAAGTATTGCAAAATTGTTCAAAATTTATTTCATAGTGTTGCTGGTTCATGGTGAAGCTTATTGTGCACATGTTACCTTTCTCCCTGTGGTCGTCATAGAAGGAGTCAAGGAACTCATGGGTGAGCTTGGTGTAGGTGTCGTGTCTTGCGAAGCCAAGTATCGCCAACCCCGACCTGTTGCACATGAGGCCGAAGTCCGTCTTCAACCCTGCCACGGTGAGACAGTTGCCCAACGTGTGGCCAGCACCCTCCTCGATGAGACAATGTCCATCTTGGAGTTGCACGGGGCTCGGGCCCCTGAGCTTGAGCCCTCTCCCCATTGGCGCTTGCTCGAATGAATGAGGCTACCGATTTTGTTCATCGTGATGCACTGAAAAATTTCACCATAAAAAGGTTAGGCATATAGTTTCTATATGATATATGAATGATTCTACGTGGAAAAATTCAATCCTAATGTGATAAATTAATAGGGAAAACTAAATAAGCTTGAGGTCATCCACTAGATCAAAGTGAGAGTTTCAACCATGGAAATCTCAAAATAAAGCATGGATAGGGAGAGAAACATACCGATCTATTGATTCCCCACTCAAATGAACTAAATTCATGAAGAATCAAGAGTTCTAGGTGGATTTTGAGAGGTTTGGATAGAGAATATGAGAGAAATAATGAGGAGAGGAGGAAGACCTAGCCGCCCCGGTGCGATTTTGTGGTCACACCAAACTATACGGGCAGGTGATGGTGTTCCGCCCATATAGTTGCGGCGGTGCCGCCAACTAAGGTTTCTTTATACAGGAAAACAACTATACGGGTGCAACTATACGGCCGGATCAAAGTGATCCCACCGTATAGTTGGTCGTTAAACTGTCTGTCTCTCGAGATAAATTTCGAAAACTGGCATCAATATCTATACGACCAGAACTATACAGCCGGAATTTTCATTCCCGCCGTATAGTTGGTCATTAAACTCCTAGTACTTTTGGAATAAAATTGTACAAAGGGATCAATATCTATATTGACGGAACTATACGGCCAGAGTTTTTATTCCCGATGTATAGTTGGTCGTTAAACTGTCTGTGCCTTGGAAGAAAATTTGTTGATGGCAAAGATAACTATACGACTGGAACTATACAGCCGGAATTTTTATTCCCACCGTATAGTTGGTCGTTAAACCATCAGTAATCATCAAAAAAATTATATTTCTTCGAGGATACCTTCTTATCCCATAACTTAGCGAAATACCAAGTATTTAATAGAAAACTGATAGTAAAAACTGCCGACCAACATTAGCATATTAAAAGCAAAATTTTAGCTTCTCTAAATAGAAAACTCAAACTTTTATTCTTGTTATTATTCTCTACTCATTCAATCAACATTTCTACTACTTTTTGACAGCTGCATCTTCATGGGCGCGCTTCCGCAAGAATGACTGTGAAAAAGTGGTGGGAATGCGATGAACTTCTTATTCTCTATTCTACTAAATTAACGAAAATGGGTTGACTCCCATTAAGCATTTATTAAGAATGGTTGAATCACTCAACCTCTTCTCTCTTCTCGAATTCTTACCTTTGGTTGCCCCTTATCAATGGCACTTACCACATGAACTCGTTTAGCCGGTGGAACATATCTTTCTCCTACTTCTAGCTTCTTTGGAAAATACAGGATGATTTCAGCATCATAAACATTGAACATTATCTTCCCTTCTGCACAATGTACTAACGCTCCTGAAGTACCGAGGAAGGGTCTTCCAAGTATTATAGATAATCTTTCATCTTCTAGCATTTCAAGAATGATAAAATCAGTAGGAATAACATGCTCATCTATCCTAAGTAAGACATTCTCAATCATACCAACAGGTTGTTTAGTGGACTTGCCAGTCATCTATAAAGTGATAGTAGTAGGAGAATACTCCCCTAACCCTAACCTTTTATAGAGGGAGTATGGCATTACACTAACCCCTGCTCCTAGATCACATAGGCATTATGAATATGTGTTTTACCTATTGAGCATGAAATAGTTGGTATTCCAGGATCTCCAGACTTAGACACAGCTTTCCGTTAGTAGGATAGCTAGTTACCATGGCAACAGTTTCAGTTATCTCTTTCTTTCTACTAAGAATATCACGAAGGAATTTACCATAAGTAGGAACTTTGATTGCATCCGCAAATGGGATTTCCAAATGAAGGTTACTAAGTGCCTTTGTAAAAGAATTATAAATTACCTCATCTGGTGCTTTCTGTTTTCGATCTAGATAAGGAAGATTTTTCTCACCTGACTTACTCTTATCTTTTACCTTTTTTGGGGGGTCAGGCTCTTTTGTTGGTTTCTTTTGTTGTTGCTTGTTGCTTTTCTTCTTTTCTACCACAACAACTTCATCTCCTTTACTTGTTTCTTTATCTTCTCTTGGATCAACCGTTTCTACATCAGAGTCATAATGATCATCTTGTGCGTCATTTTGTTCTTCCTTGGTTCGATCTTGTGTTTCAGTCTCATCTTGAGGATCCACCAACGTATCATCTTCTTGACTTGCTTCGAGCAAGGATATTTCCTTTCTCTCTTTTTCAGCTTCGTATTCCGGTGGTCCTAAGGGTCCTACACCCCCTTCTTGTGACAATATTAGTAGAAACAGATATATCTTTATCATCATGAAGAAAAAATTGATAACCAGATGCTATTTGCTCATACTAGGTTTCAATCATACTAAGATACTTATGAAATAGTTTTATTTCTTGGAAATCTCATCATAATTTTTAGTGAGTTCTGCCAAAATCTTTTTGTGTTTTTAGAAACTCTTATGCAAGTTATTATGACCTTTTACTTGTCGATGTTTTAATTCTTGAATTTTTTTATAGTTTCATCTTCTTTAGTTAAAACTCGTAACAAATCCTTTTTGTTTTCTTTAGGAAGTTCAGAAGGTATACCTTTTTCTTTCATAGTTTTGCGTACCTCAGGCATAAGATCAGGAGTTATCCGAAGTATCCCTTTTTCCAGCTTAGTGCCAAAATCAGGATTATATAAAGAATCATTCTTAGCCCTAGTAGACATTAATCCCAAACATTCTTTAATAGTTAAAGTATTTATTGATCCTCCTACTGAGAAGTCAAGCAATTCTCTACATTGAGTATTGAGACCATGGTAAAATAAATGGCAGATTGTTAGTTCAGAATAGCCATGATTAGGAATACTATTGATCATTCCAAAGAATCTTTCCCATGCCTGTGGGTAGTTTTCCCCCACGTTCTGACTAAAGTTGCCTATGTTCTTTCTTAGTTCAGTTACATTTTTAAAAGGAATAAACCTGTTTATGAACTTAGTAATGCAGTTGTCCCAACATTTAATGTAATGGCGAGGGAGAGAATATAACCAGTCTAGAGCTTTACCTTTAAGAGACGATCAAAATAATTTAAGACGAGAGAAGTATCTTGGCAAACCTTTTGGTCTAAGCGATGTTATCACATCGTCAAACTCTCTAATATATCTTCCTAGGTCTTCATCTTCCCTTCCACTAAAAGCTTTCTCCTGCAAAATTTTAATAATTCCACCATCAAATCGATATTCTCTAACTCCAAGATTAGGGAACTCTATTGGTTGTTTAAGAAATTCAGAACTTGGAGCACTGTATTCCCTGAGAGTTTTCTCAGGTTTCATAGGAGTTATCCTGTAAATAGACATGATTTCCATAATATCACTCAGGTTTTCAACTTCAACTTTCTTTGATCTTAATAGTTTTTCAATAATTTCTTCGTGCCTCTGAGCAGGCACGCGCTCAATATAATCCAGCAGGTAGGTCCTACCAGAGCGTGTAGACCCTTTGTCTCCTAAGGAGAACATTTTGTAGAAGCAACACCTGAAATGTCAAAAGACAAACACTTAGCGCTTAGCTCCCCGGCAACGGTGTCAGAAAATAGCTTGATGTCTGTGAGAGCACATATTGTTTGTAGCTAGTTTCGAAGTTCACATAACGATCCCATAGGGAGCCCAAAGGTAAGTGTTTATTGATGAAGTCTCTGTCACACCCGAAATTGTCACAGGTCTTCGAGTGAAATGACTTCAAGTGTTGAAATAAGAATGGGATTTTGATTAAGTGTGATAGATTTAAATAGAACTAAAACATAAACTTCAGAAATATAATGCATAAAAGTCAAGAACGACTTTGCTTGTTTGTTGTTTCCTGTAGATGGCAAAAGAAGGCGCGGGGAGATTCAGTTCATGGTGATAGTGAATGTGCCAGGTGGATGAGTGGTGAATGTAACAATTATAATTTTATAGATATATGTCTAGGTAAGCAAGCCATAAATAGCCGGAACTCCTCTTGGTAGATTTCATCCCAACTTCAATAATCCTACTAGCCTGCCACCAAAACCATGGTCAGACACTAGACGATTAAGACCATTCAGATTGCTTAGCAATTAAGCTCCTTGGATCGTACGAATGCAATAAGCACAGTGGTTAGTCGTTATCCTCGAGTCAAATAGCTTTCCATTGATATCCCCGTGTCACCCGGGGGTCGCCGGTCCACTAGCGTACAAGATCTTATCTATGTAGAACAAGGTATCATGTTGTCTGGGCCCTTAATTGGACAACAAGCATTAAGCATCCCACAGATAGTCAAGCACACATAATATAGTAATTCGAATCAATCACAAACTAATGGAAAATATATGAAGGCACATCACATATCACCAATCCCCTACATCTCCCACGCCCAAGGGAATTACTCACACATGAGAGAAGAACTGACCATCAATATAATCAAATAAAGGGAATTCGTCTTTGTATTATCGTGGACATCCACAATAAGAATAGAAAAATATCCAACACAATTCAAGATGGGAAGAAACAATCTCAAACCCTAGTCTTGCAAGGTGGAGATCCCCCTCTCTCTCAAGTACAAGTAGTGGCTGTGGGGGTCAATTGGCTAGGAGGTCGAAGATCATGGAGCGAGATGAAGAACGTCTTCTCCTTCTTCTCCGGATCCCTTCTTTCTCCCTTCTGCCGGTGTGGTGGCTGCTATGTTGTGTTTTCGTCCTTGGTCCCTTCACGGAAGTTATCCCTTTTGACAAGACAGAGGCGGCGACAACTATACGGCGGGAACTATACGGCCGAAAAAATATTCGCGCCGTATAGTTGCTCGTTAAAGCCTCTGTGAGCTCCCCTCGCGTGCTTCCAAAGTGGGACTCACTTTTTTTCTCCATAATATTGTATTTCTCTAGTTAAATCCTTCTGTTGACGTTCAGAACCCGAAACACACATTAAAATCCAAGTTTTCTTTGCTACCGAAGTATTAGTGTTAGGTAAAGCCATAAAACGACCAAATCCTGGAGAAACCCATCAATAAAAGCAATAAAAAATGTGTCGAATCTCACAGCTATCAACACTCCACTCACATAGTTCACCTCCACTCATCCTTCATTAAATTCCCACTCAAGAAATCAAAGGTCTTTCCATTAAAGCACTTTAATTCACTTGTTTTAATGCAACTCAATTTAATGAACACTTCATTTAGTGAGTACTTCATTCAATGAACACATTAAAATTTTATTCCCTTGCTTTGTTTTGATACATCAAAACTACGGTAGATTCGATAGAACAAATTCCTGAGATGTCTATTATCTTCTCATGCATTTCCTATCTACTCAATTTCGTTTACTAACCTTAAGTGTGTCTCCCTAAGGGTTCGAGAACTATGTAGACATGATCGATACTTTCTCTGATCAATAATCATAAGCGAGACCTGGAGATCCATAATGACTCCCACTAGTTCCACGAAAATCCAATGATCGTCTGAACCTTTTTCGCTGTAATCAAATTCCTTTTGCCTCGCAATATTTTACTTGTCCAAGATCCGGTCACTCGGTATCATCCATACCTTGTTTAATTTCGTTCCCGACAAGTACTCTTTTTCTCATTCCTGTGATATAACATTCTAGTGATCAAATCACTTGCTTGTAAGCTATGTCAATGTGATATCACTAAGAGGGCTTAGAGTATATATTTCCGTCATCTGGATGGACAAATCCCACTCTTGATCCACAATTCTCAACTAACACTTTCCAAGTACCCGACGACACCTTTATAATCACCCTGTTATGGTATGATGTTTGATGGAATAAAAGTACCTTTCCGGTGAAAGTGATTGACGTGATCTCATGGTCTAAGAACATTGAGTTACTACGAATGTGATAGAAATTGAGGACATGATCGTATTGCTAACATCTACTTCGGGTGACTATTCATCACATCATTCTCTAATGATATCACCCTATTATTAACAACATCCAATGTTCATGGTCAGGAAACATGTGATCATCAGTTAATCAACAAGCTAGTATTAAGAGAGGCTTTACTAGGAATATTTTCTGTTTATAAATCACACATGTATTAAAGTTTCCAATTAACACAAGTATAGCATGAGAAATAAAAACTTATCATAAATATGGAATAAGATAATAACCACTTATTATTGCCTCTCGGGCATATTCCTTTCATGCTCTTCCTCAAAACCAAGTCCATCAACCAATTGGCACCATATGTGGGAAGCCCGCGTGCTGATGTCATGACTTTGGCGGCTCCACCTCTGGTGGTCTATGACTCGTCAGCCTTGGCATTCTAGATCTGCTTCGGGTCCTTCGACTTCACCATTCACGCGCCGGCTTTGCACGAATCCTTTGGCTCCCTCGTCGACGGGTCCATGATGTCGATCGGTGATCTGAACTTTCAGTTCGACAAGATCGACACATTGCGCCTTCCAGATCAGGTCCATTCAGTCCTGGAGCAGTCGATGCCACTATCAATTGAACCTTCCTCGTGGATCCCACCACCACTAGGGACCCTCAGCGAGCTCATCGCCTCCTCTTCGGCCCATGGCCCAGATAGCAACAGCAATTGCGGCTCTGATTTGAGCAACCCACAGGAAGTTGACGACGGCGTCAAATCTAATCCGAAAAGCATCAGGAGAAACGTCTACATCAACCACTACCATTGAGCCATCATCAATACCAACACTAAAGTTGTTGCCGGTAATGGAGGCACTGACACCAGTACTAAACCTAAGGCCAGTAAACAGGCCAACCGCAACAACGCCAATGACCGTCCACGGATCCACCTCATGGACGAGGTGTGGGAAAGAGTCAAACAGGCCCTGAGGGGCAGCGCACCTTTTCCACTGGCTCATCACAAGAGGTACTGATGGCATACTATTAGTACCTGGACAAGGAGTTCCGCCGCCAATAGGTGCTCAATGCCCATATCAAAGAACGGAGGTGACTCACCGACGAATCAAGCGCCCAATGGGCAGGGCTCATCGGTCGGTGGATCCTCGCCGAAGGGGAACAATCACGTGGGAGCGCACAAGCGATGCTCTCGAACACAGCTGATGGACGAGGAGTCTAGGTGCGCCACTAGTCAAAACCTCGACTTCTCATTCATGTCAATGGATTCACAGGGCAATATGGTGCCCAAAACTCCACAAGCCACCATCATCACGGCCACCACTTACCTGCTATCCAACCTGACCCAGGCGGTGGATCCATGATCCGCCATTCACAGATCTGTTGCCACTAGGCTCGGCCTGATAGAAGCAGCATTCGCATGAGAGCTTGCGAAAGAACAAACGAAAGCACCTGTGGTGTGAAAAAGCAGTCTCAACAGAAAAGCAGCTACTCGCACTCAGGAGACGAAGACCCTTAGCGGTGACATCAAAACCCACGGCAGAAGGATCATGACTACGACGCTCGTGAAGAGATCACGCAACGGAAGGTCAACAAGTTGTGTTCCAAGAACGCCTACTCAATCGAGTCTGATGATGAAGACATCAAACTTTGTTTTTGGGGATATTCTAAATGGGTATTACCATTGCATGTCTCTAATCTAGCTAACCCGGGTGGCCCATAGTTGGTAGCAAGGCCTATGGCCTGCTAGGCGGCCCAGTTAAACAGGTCCAGAAGGGAGGCCCATGTCGGAAGAAGGAAGGCTATGGTGTAGTCACCGACCAACCCAGAGCCTTAGAGTACAAAACACGAAGACTAGTTAGTATTAGTGTTGTAACTTGTTCGACAAGGATCTTTCCCTGTAACCCTAGGTCCTGGTGCCTTTATAAGCTAGGCATGTGGGAGCCTTTAGGGCATGACAATAGAATGATTCATACAACCTCGCACATCGAACCGATCTCTGTAACTCGGCGAATTGCCATTATAGTGATTTATAGCAGGAGTAGGGTTCTGCCACCATTGTGGGACCTGAACCTGGGTAAGCTGTGTTATCTCGTACCCGCCAACTCACCGCCTTCCCCCATCTCTCTAAACACGCTTGTGAGGAACCCTGCATGGTGTACTCATCGGCAATACCACGACAGTTGGCGCCCACGGTGGGGCAAGAGGCGCTTCGAGCTCTACACGGGGTGAGGTCTAATTTCTATGTGGGAATCACCGACACGGTTGCCATTGGGCGTGTTCTCTTCTCCAGCAACATTCTAATCGTCCCTATGGACGAGTTCTAGATTGATGAATGCAAGTGCACATACCAATTGTAGCTAGTTTTGAAGTAAAGATATCGAACCCACATAGAGCTATTGGTAAAGGTCTTTATGCCCCTCTAAAAGGGCATGTATGCCCCATGTGTGGTTTTGGTAATTAATGACAATCTCTATGGACTAATGTGTAAATTGAGTTTCACATGTAGGTTTGTCCATTGGCATCGCTTGGACCATGTGGTGGTTTTAAGGTTGAAAAGAAGAAGCAATGTCCAAGGGATTTGTGCCCTTTGGAATCATGAAGAAGAAGAAGAATAAGATCAAGTATGTCTTGAAGAAGAAGAAGAAGAAGAAGAAGAATATGGAGTTCCTTATGGCTATCTTCAACACATACCATTAATAAATGAAGGGCAAGCTAAAGGTGTGCCATGTCTAGAAGATCTCATGCTTGAAGCTTGCCATCCTCGACAATCATGGAATGATGAAGACAAGTTCAAAGAAGAGGCTTCCCCATGGAGTATGGTGGAGCATTTCTCAAGTCCTCATCAAGCAAGAGCAAGCAAGTGCTATCAAGCAAGGTGATCCATCTTGAGAAGGACAAGACGGTCTACATCAAGCTCAAGTGGAATGATAAGGCAAAGGTATGATCTTGATAGGCTTTCTGTTTTACCGGTCTCTTGTAGTGTTGGGAGACCAGGTTTAGGGATAGATAGGCGCACTATCAAGAGGGGCTCTCGAGCGAGTGCTCGATCGTATCTTTCGGAGAGAGCTCAAACCTTTGCATACATAGCATCGTATTTCTTGGTTGTTGTTTGGTTCTTGTTCATGAGAGGGTCTAGAGCTTGTGGTTATCTTCATAACAAGTTCTAGTTCATCAAAAATAGATTTCCCTTGCATATATTTTTGTGTTTTTGATCTTGTAGGTTTTTCGGCTCCACACCTTGGGAGATATCTCACATATATATTCATGGTATTTTCTCCCTTGGTGATACCCAATATTTCAAAGTAAAGATATCGAACCAACAGAGAGCTATTGGTAAAGGTCTTTATGCCCCTCGTTACTCTCTACCAAAGTATACTTGTAAGGTGTCTTTGATCTCAAGTAAAGGGTGTTTGAGAGGTTTATGGTTGTTTGCAGAAAAGTAATTAAAACAAGTAAAATAAACAAGTGACAAGTTTGTATGAAAGCGTGCTGAAACTCAATAGGGCTAAAACGTTCTCGGGGATATAGGATACACCACTAGCATAGTATTATTGTTATATGCAACCAAGATATCATACTTCTTGCGTCATGATATGTGTGGAGAGAGCCCCATAATAAGATGTTCACGACAAGGCTTGTAGAAAGCCATTTTGTTGAGCCAAGTGTGAGGTCACCTCTAAATAACCACTTCGATGTCTGAGAGCAATCACCCATACGAACCACCGCAATTAAGGGTTTCCCCATAGATATCATAATTAGCTTAGGGAGTCCCTCTTTAATCCCCCTTTGACCGTGTAGGTTACGAGCCGACGCCAATCTGTCATGGGGCATTCCGGGTACGCTTCCAAGACACGTCCAAAGGATTTCTACCTCCCTTTAGTCCCGAAGGCAAATGATATGCGACCGACTACGCATACCATCTAAAGAGAGATGTCAAACACAAATCATAATTATATCATAGACAAGCAAGTCATATGGGCACAAGAATAGATCATCATTATTACAAGTTCATAATTGTGCTAGGGTTTCTCCATCTCCCCAAGAACAAAGGAACTACTCACTCATGGAAGCAATCAACAACACCATCATAATAAAATGAATGGATTAAAGTACGGGGGTAGATCTAATGCAAACCACAATTGGATCTGGAATTACAAAGCGATCTAATAGATGAAAGATAGAGTAATGGTGGTGATGAAGATGCAGTTGTTGATGATGAAGGGGATGATGCGTTGTCCTCCTATGATCAGTGGATCAGTAGGGATTTTACCCAGGCAAGTTCCTCCTTCATATCCCTCTCGGATGTGATGTTTCGTGGTTTCTGGCGGCTGTGAATGTCGGATCTCCCTCTCGTCTTCGCCCGAGAGAAGTATTTGATGAGGCAGTCGCGATGGCGCTTGGTACGGGCGGGCTCCGCCTGTACCAGTGGTCGTTAACCATACTGATGCCTCCTCTTCGATTGGTATTCTTCCACTACTCCATAAAGGCTTATAGATGCCAGGTGATTAGTGACGGGGAAAACTGAGTCTGTTACTAGTAAGTATTACCAGTGACAGGCAATGATAAGCATGTCACTAGTACAAAACCCTAGTGACAGACGTATACAAGTGATTGTCACTAGTATTTTTTGTGGAGACCAGTCGAATAGAAAAATTACTTAGTGACAGACATCTATAAATGCCTGTCACTGGTAAATATATGATTAGCGACGGTCTTAAAATGTGTCTGTCACTCAGTATTTTTCGTGAAGACCGATTAAAAGGAAAACTTACTTAATGACATGTCCTGTCACCGGTAACAAGGACATTTATTTACCCAGTCTGTATCAACCAGACGTGAGCATCTCAACCATCTAATCGTCAAAACCATATGTTTATATTTTCTCCAAACGTGGTTAGACACGACTAATCTTACCACCCACCAGCTTTGGGGTCACGCATCATTCTCCCTAATAATCTCGCCGAAAAGTAGTTCTAATCAAATCATATGGCCTAATCCGGCAAGACCAGGTAACAAATCCACTAATCTTGCATCCATCCGTCTTAGGGCGCTCACAACGCTCCATGGTAGAGTGTATATATTTCTGCTAGGTGGGGGTAGAATTAACGGAGACAGAATGAAACGGTACTCCCTTCGATACAAATTAGGTGGTTTAAATTTGTTTAGATTTGAATCTATATATGTTTGTTTTAGTGCTAGATATATTCGAATTTAGACAAAATCAATTTAGCTACTCCGTTCGTCTAGAAATAACTGACTTGAATTTGTCTAGATTTAAATGTATGTAGACATATTTTAGTAATTTGGAAGTATCTCAAATTGAGATACGGTACAACTTTTGACGTGAGTCATTTTCCTTCCCTCGCTAGTCTGTAGGACCGTCAGATCGACATCCGGCGGGCGCGCTACTTCGCTGGAAGTTAAAAATTACGTTAGTTAATTTATTTGGTACGGTTGAACGTGTGATTGGCCCAAAAACGTTGCATTGACGTAGATATAGGCTGTCAGTTCATTTTCTCTTGGAACCCACTTCCTCTCGTTCCCCGCAACCCCTTGTTCCCCATCGAGAGCCTCGTAGGCGGTCTTCCGCCGCCGCGGCTTGTCTCTGGCGCCACCGTACCACTCGTTTCCACGCCGCCCTGGTCCTCTCGCCGCGGCCCCCACGAGATCTGCACCGCCAGCCGCCTATCCTCCCCCCACACGCGCAGCCCCAACCGGTGGTCGTCCCAAGCTAGGCAGCACCGCCATGGAGCTCGGCCGCGTTGGAGGCCGTTCTGCAGCGCCAACCGCCTAGAGCTGTCGCTGGTGGTGTCCTCCCTGGAGCTGATCCTGCCGGCGTTCAGCCTGGAGCCATCGAGTCGCAGACGGGGGAGGTATAGCCCCGGCGATGAGATCCGGATGTATTGCTTCTTCTGCGTTAAGGTTGAAGCTCTCAACCGATTGGCGATGAGACAAGAAGATTTATCACACGACTATTAGACAGTGTTGGAATTAAGCAGATCTCCACTGCGTTGAATTTTCTTCCAAAACGAGTGGTGGATTTGGGAGATACATCAATATGTAGAGAGACCAAAGGTTAGAGTTTACTATTTACTTGGACGTGCGTCGTAAACACATGTATATTGCTGAACATGCATGTCAATTCCATTGCTTTGAATTCTTCTAATTCTCTCTTCAGGTTGTACGGGTTTTTCTTCCTTCGAAGGCGGCAACACAAGTCTCTAATTATGTGTTTGTGTGTACGGCAGATTGGATCGGACTATTGGGAGTAATCAGGAAATGTATTCATTTAGACTACACATATACTCACTCATATTTGATTGCACCACGTATGTTTGCTCCTGCACCTAAAGACTTGATTTTGTTTACTACATTGCTGTAAATCCTAAATTTTCCTGTTGTGATGATGTATAATTTTTTTATATTGAAAATTGTTGTTTTCATGATGAAAGAAACTATCTTCTCATGTGATGTATCTTACACTAGATTGCCTACTATTGTGATAAATGTAGGGATAGTGATTTTACCCCACGGATTTTTGATTGTTGCATATTTATTTTTGTTTATTATTCAGTTTCCAACCTTGCTTTGCACTGAACTTGGGCTGCTTGTTTATTGATGAAGGATTGATGAACTTGGATTGTTCACATGTTTGTGTAGGGGTCACTGAGTTCTGATTATTCTCATGGTGAAGGAATGCAAGGTTTTTTACGTGGATTCACTTAAAAAACAAGGTGAAAAGGAATTACAGTGTGTTATCACAGATTCTGTATGATGCTCTCTTCGAACATAGTTTTAGAGGTGGAATTGCGCCACGAAAAGGTAGTGGTCGTGTACACTCCGACTTTGTCTTAATTAATTTGTATATACCATTCATCATGTGTGAATGAAGTTAACCTTAGGTATGCTCAATAGCAGATGAAGCTCTCACTAAGCTGTTATTGGTCTGTTCTTGTGGTAAATAATTGGATCACTTGGTGCACTATTATAATGTTAACACCAAGGGCACACGTTATGTTGTAAGTAATTTTCCTGAATGACAATTTCCATGGATTCTTTTTGTTAACATTTGTTCCGTTGCTCTTGTGTAGTTGATGCCTCTTTTCTTTCAGCTATTTGTTGATATTTGAATATAATACGTGATGGGCTAGTGTATGCTAAAAAAGTAATTATTTTTGCTATTTACGTTGCTAATGCAGCCTCAGTGAAATTTCCTTCCACTTTAGGATCATTTCTCTTTATGCTTACCTTTACATAGATCTAGGATTCCATGAATATAAATTTAATGTTAAGTTTCCGTTCATTGATCTGGTTAACTAATAGTCTCGTACTCTGGTTCTGGCTGCTCCTTTCAGATAATGGTGCATTGCTTCAATGGTTAGCTGGCGTTTAAGAGTTCTCTCCGATAGTTGGAAGATCAGTCTTTGTGTTCACCTATTGTGTTTATCAACTTCTGCATAAAACTTTAGGCAATATCGTGTGACATCTCTGTTGTTCTTTAACCATTGTGTTTTATGAATTTATTGCATCGGTTTCATGATACAACGTTGTTGGTCATATTTTTTTTTGTTGTTGTGTGAAGTGTAGAAAATATAAGATGGGTGATTTGTGGTAAAGGGTTCTCATTTGTGCAATCGTATGTCATTCGGTTATGAACATATCATTTGAAAATGCATTTAATTTTTTTAATATCTTATTGTGCTATATCTAGAATATTCGTGAAAAAACATTTAAATTTTTTTATTACCAAAATTCAAACTAGTGACAGGCGAGATAATGGGCCTGTCACTACAAAACTCCATAGGGCTGATGGCTTTTAATTGCAACTAGTGACATGCATCTTTTTTGCCTGTCACTAGTATACACATATTAGTGACAGTCATATGTATATGCCTGTCACGCCCGTCACTAGTAGTCTCATACTAGTGACTAGTTATCAGTGACAGGCGCTTTGCCTGTCACTAATGGGTATTTTGAGCCTGTCACTGATAGCCTATTCTGTAGTAGTGTTCCAGGTGCGAAGGCAAATTCATAAAATGACTTTTATCACTTACAAATATCATATAATTACACAATATGACAGCTCTAATTGATATGTTCATATATGACTCCATGATTTGATCCTGTTGAAACAAGAACAAAAAGCACGCGTAGGCATGGTGAAATACAAAAATCTCTACTCTATTTATGCAAAAACAAAAGGTAATATGCTTCAATTTTGGACGCATCATGGATCCCAGCAAAATCAAAACCACCCGATGCTCCATTGTTTCAATCGGGGACATCCACCTCTTCATTGGCGAAACTGGCTCAGGATCAAGCTCCTAGGAAGTCGGACACATTTCAAGGCCTGCATGGACCGCCTACGGGATTGACACCTTCGCGGCAGGATGGAGATCAGATCTCTCTTTGGAGTTTGCTGGCTTAGATCGGAACAAATCAAGGCCCACCCAAACCACTCCAATTAGGATATAGTGGTGGAAGACCAGCGCAGATTCACTTGGCTCCCCAAGTGTTAGAGAAGCAGAGGCCGCACTTTGTCGGAGTCATCAGCATCTTCGATCTGGATCGCTGTGTCCAAAGGTCAGGGAATCTCCACGGGAGTACCTCGCTAGATGGTTAAGGGTGAGGGCCTCCTTGGAAGGATACCGCATTCGAACATGTCGAAGGTGATAGTGAAGCCATACTTCATGTCCTTCACCCTGACAATGTCTTTAAGCCGGAGCTTGATGGAGTCTTTGGAGAAGTTATCCATAGAAATCCGCATGGGATCTTTCCTCTCCTTAGAGTACTCGTGCATTAACTTAGCATGATGTTGCAGAGGTTGGATCCACCTTTTGAACCAGCACATGGCTAGGTCCAAGCCGGTCAGCCTGCCGTCTACCGTCACTCTATCCGCCTTATGGCGCGAGGGGGTTCATTTTCAGCAGGAAGAAGGGCTGGGACCTCCAGGTGGTGGCCTCGGTGGTAGCTCTATTGACAAAGTCGGGGTATGAATCTTGTCGGCTGGCCAGAGGAACATCTGGGCCATAGAAATAAGTTTTCTACCAGTTCTTGCAAGATTCATGGCCAACGATGTCGGGGAAACGCCGACCAGGACGGATCTTAAAACTAATGGTTCCACAATTCCGAAGCTCATCCTTGGAATCTCTGGACTCTATCTTCATGGTGAAAAAATAGATAAGCAGATCTAACCTAGGCTTAATCCCTAGGTATCCTTCGCACGGAGCTACATAATTGCTAAGTACTAGGATGCTATTGGGAGAAAGGTTGTGAGAAAGAACCCGGAAGTATCTCAGGACCTCAAGGAATAAGTCAGAGACTGGGAAGGAAACGCCGCGTACCAGCTATGCTTTGAGGTAGACCTTATCTCCGGCTTGGGGAGAGGGGACGATCTCGCTGGCCGACGCCGGCCGCTAGACTAGCCCCTCCATGAAGGGGAGGTATCCTTCATCGACAAGTTCCTTCAGTTGCTCTGCAGTGAGTTCAGAGCCTCTCCACACTCCCTTGTGGGAGTCAGCTTCCTCCTCCATGGCTTCGAGCGCCACCTTTTTCTGGTCATCGCCGGTGGTTTCCACCACGGTGGAGGCTGGAATTACCAGCCCCTCCGGTGGGACAGGGATATCCCTCGATGGATCTTTAGTAGCCTCGGGAACCCCCGTCATTGATGGAGCATTGTTGCTGCTCGCCATTGGATTGGGTTGAAAGAAATGGGATATGGGTTTTCTATGTTAGGGTTTTCTCGCTGGGAGCTTGAAGGGTCGTGCGGCGAGAGGAAGAAGATGACGCAGGGAGAATGCAGTTAAAAGAATTATCTTCAAACCGCATTAACTATTTTAAGCCCTGGCATCAAGATTCGTGTGCAAAGGATCTAATGGTTACAACATTGACAATGTGTGAGGGAATGTGCGCGGTAATTTCGCCATGTCCTCGTTTGCCGCTTAACGTTTCAGATTTCACACGTGGGAAAATAGCTATAATTAATCACTGCCATATGTGAGTTTCGAGGAAGTGTAGGTTGTAGCCTACATCACCCTACTGATAGTGGCAGGGGAGTAGTCATGTCTGAATATTCTAGTATGGATGGATTATATCCGAGTATGGGAAGCAAGACTGAAGACTTGAAGATTCTTCGACTTACATGTTGAAGATGGAGAAGATGCAAGGTTCTTTGGGAATACTTCGAGATGTTGCTTGACGAACTGTCGGCATCACCTAGATGGAGAATTCAAGACTATGGGCAAGATGACGCAAGATCTCAAAGTCCTCTAGGGGCTACTATTGGGGATATGCTAAATGGGTATTACCATTGCATGTCTCTAATCTGGCTAACCCGGGTGGCCCATAGTTGGTAGCAAGGCCTATGGCCTGTTGGGTGGCCCAGTTAGACAAATCTTGAAGGGATGCCCATGCTGGAAGAAGGAAGGCTACGGTGCAGTCACCGCCCAACCAAGAGCCTTGGAGTACAAAACACAAAGACTAGTTAGTATTAGTGTAGGACTCTATAACCTGTCCGGCAAGGATCTTTCCTTGTAACCCTAGGTACTGGTGCCTTTATAAGACGGGCATGTGGGAGCCTTGAGGGCACAATGATATAACGATTCATACAACCTCGCACAGCGAACTGATCTCTATAACTCGGTGTATTGCCATTATAGTGATTTATAGCAGGAGTAGGGTTCCGCCACCGTTGTGAGACCTGAACCTGGGTAAGCTTTGTTACCACATACCCTCCAACTCACTGTCTTCCCCCATCTCTCTAAACATGCTCTGTGAGGACCCCTCCATGGCGTACTCGTCGACAATACCACGACATCCGTGGTGCCAGATGCTTCAGCCGTGCTATATGGCAAACCCCGATGCCGAAGGGCTTCAAGCTGCCCTCAGACAACCTGAAGTTCGACGACCTCCAGGAGCCAAAAACCTTGCTAGATGATCATCTCCAATCCTTCATGTGCCATGGCAGACCCAAGAACACAGCCATGCAGTTCTTGCAACTGCAACTGAGGGGTGCTACATGTGCCTGGCTCAATTTTCTCCCCTCCCGCTCCATCCGAGCATGGAGGAACTGGTATACAGTTTCATCCAAAACTTCAAGGGTACGTATAGAAGAGCTACATGCATGCACTCAAAGATCCAACGAGTCCCTCCGCTCCTACATCTAGCATTGGTCCATCATCTGAAACTCTGCAGAGGACATCTATGAAGAGTTGGCAATCGATGCATTCAACGGCAGTGTCTGCCGATGTGAATTAAATGAAGATCTTGCCGCACAAAACCAAGAACCATTGGCCATCTGATGGACATCATGAACCGATGGGCGGATGGCGAAGACTCTGTCCATAATGGTCGCACATGGTCGGATGACAAAGACAACCAAGGCCGCAGACACGACCGTTGAGGAAAGCACCGACTGCGTGATTATGATGGCCACGATGGAGTTGACATGGTCGTGGCTGGCTATGCTAATAGGTGCAACGATAGCAACTGCAACAACGGCTATCGGAGCAGAAGTTACCGCGATGACGGGAACATCGGAAAGACCACACAAGTGTGGCAATGCAAGGAGGGGCATCCCCGATGCAACGATTATCAGGACCGTGCAACGTCCACTACTACATCGATAGAAAAGATGGCAAGCACAAGTCCATTGATGACCGAAAGTGCACAGATCGTTTGTAGCTAGTTTCGAAATAAATATATCGATCCCACAGGGAGCAGGAGTCTGAAGTCTAATAACTCTTGAAATAAATATTATGATAGAAATGCTAGATTAAGTTCTAAGTGACAAGATAAAATGCGAGTATTGTGTAAAAAGGTGTTTTGGGGTTTTAGGTATAAGAGAAATAATAAAGTAAAGTAAAATAACTTAATACAGAAAGTAAGTATCGCGTATGTAAGAGAGATTGGAACTGAAATAGGGAAAAGCGTTCTCAGGGAGTAGCGGATACACCACTAGTATTATAAGGATCTAAGATAAAGATTATCATCATGAACATTCTCAACTATGTATGTGTGGGAGGAACTCCGTATTTGGACAATTAGGCAGCAACCGTTGCTCACATCATCCTCATAACCACAACAGTCAACCATCGACATCAATCGAATTATTGCGCTATTAAGGGACGTAATCCCATAGGATGTATCCCATGGCATGGATAGTGTTCTGTGAGTTTCCTCGGTTTCCCAAGTTGATACTTAAGGGGTGCCAACAACTTTATAATCACTGTAAGTGCTAGCACGCCTCCATCTACTAACTAGTAGTTCCCTCCATCAAGTCCCCATGAGAGGCAAATATTGAGAGGTCGACTTCTCTCAACATCAAGATGTAGAAAATCTAACACATGGTCATTGTGATGCATATCATAATAGACTTTATCTTATTTCAATATCATACTAGGGTTTCTCCATCTCCCCAAGAACTAGAGATCTACTCAGACATGGAGGCAATCAACATCATGGCAATGGTAATAGAAACAATCATAGATGAATAATACTTGTATAAATCCACAACGAGTACGGGAATTACAACAAGATCTAGACAAGATGTAGATGGGATGGATGGAGATGGTGGTGATACAGCGGTGGATGATGAAGATCGATGCCTTAGCCTCCCAGATCTATGCAGGGCGAAGATGGATCCCCGGTGGATGAGTTCCCCCTCCAGATGCATTCCGGAGGTGAGGTTTCTGCGATTTGTAGGTGTTCTGTATGTCGTCTTCTCAAACCAGTTGCACGGGGTGAAACTATTTGAGGAGGCGGAGGCGGTGCCAACTATACGACCGGAGCTGTACGGCTGAAAAATTTGCTACCGCTGTATAGTTGGTCGTTGAACCTTCTGCCTCCCTTGTTCGCTTCTGGTTTTCTTCTGGTATTATTAATATATCCCAAATAAGCGATTTACGTTGTTTTTGACTCCTTTTCTCCATAATACATCTGCTCCCAGAATTGTATCTATTGGATCCATCATCTGTCCTGATCCTGGTGAAAACAGACATAAAATGTGCGCGTGAGCGCCATAAAATACTAAGATCCTACATCTACAATGCAAAATAATAATGTAAAACATAATGCAAATATGCACTCATCAACTTCCCCAAGCTTAGACTCTTGTTCGTCTCGAGGAAGTTTGAGCTTAATGGATGTGATCCTCATATTCATGAAGCTGAGTCGATTAAAATAAATGAGGCAGTTGCAACATGTGTTTATCATATACGATACATAGGAATAAGCTCGATAATAGTACCTTACTCGAACCATATGAATAGTATTAGCAGGCTTCCACACCTTAGTGATCAATAGTTCATAAAAGATGAATCTCAACATAATGTAAAAGTACCCGGTTCAATGAATGAGTTAACAAGGTAGTCCCAAGTGTTTTAGGATCAACTGTAGTCACTTGGGATTCAAAATATCGAAAGTGTTTCTTTGTCATACTACAATACAATGGTACATGCATGTTTGCTCTTTGCACACTCGCTCTTTTTCTTCTTTATTTTCTTTTCTGTTGCATATATGCTCATAGTTTTGTTTTAAGTGTTGTGTAAAGGAGCTAGCCATATATTCCACCTCATGTAGGAATGCAAAGTTTAACGATCTCAATTAGCAAATTCCAACTATATATGAAGCATTCTTATGACTTGGAGATTCTACCTCGACTTGTTCTCACTATATTTTGATAGCGCTTTCATTTTCCTTTGTTCAAGGTTTCTTTTTCAACTTAATTGTATATATATTTTTCTTTGTAAATCAAACCATAGACTTACATCATGTTGACCAAATTATCTTTATGTGTTTCGTTAATACCAATGGTGTCGAAGACTCCTATTGCTATCATCAAGTGTAAGTAAAATCATACTCAAGCCATTCATATATCATTAAAGCAAACACAAACTCAATATTGGTCCATATATAATGATAAACTCGGAATTTCATTAACTAGATCGACTATTCCTAAAGGGAATTCTAATGATGCAAACTTTATTTCTAGTTTGAACTAATGCAAAAATAATAATAATAACTTATAGGATAGATTACAAGGTCTTAAAGATCTCCCCAAGTTTGGAATCAAGCCAGGCGGGATCAAATAACCCCTTGCGATTATTTGATACCGTGATTGTTATAGATCACTATGGCGCCATGGCGTGTAACACCGCGGTGTGTAGCTTCTTATTGGTCTCCTCCAGAGCAGTTATGCGGCTGTAGCACCTGCGCAGATTAGATTGCAGAGCGTCCACTCTATCTACGAGCTTAGTCACCCTTGGAAGGAGGTCTTCCTTCTTCTCCATCTGATTGAGATGGTGACGGACTTTGACGCGATGGAGTAGCTCCTGCTTCTAATATATCTCCAGTGCCTGCACGCGATCCTTGGTCCTGGGGACAACTTCTTCTTCCTCATCCATAATTGATGGATCGGGGAAATGGAAACCGTACCTCCACTCTTCTTGAGGCTTAACCTTAATATGACCATCAATGGTTGGCTTCGAGAGTGGTGCCTTCGCCCCCTTGCTAGCACCTGCACCAATATTAGATAATTCCTTACGCTTGTGTGGCCTTGGATTCGTGGTGATGAACTTAACCGTCTCCACACGCCCTTTTCCATGTGGCTTGGGATCTTCTCTCTCTAGTTGAGCTTTCTTCATCGTCACCCAATCAATTTCGGGCTAAACCTCTCCACCTCCTCATCATCGTCCTCCATGGATGGGCTGCTAGATTGGTCCCTGGAAGGAGCGATGAGCCCCATGGGTTTCCCACGGCCTGGGACGGGATAGCGCATTACTGGATTGGTTTCTGGATATTATGATTAGAGAGAGAGACAATGGCAGTATATAAGGGGGTTAGAGGTTGGTAAAACTCGTGATAAACACCAAATTGTCATCCAAGAAAAGAATCCTAACAAAACAGGGAAAGAAATCACGGATTTGGAAGAGTTCTGCCGCGTTACGACCAACTATACGGGCGCGGCCCGTATAGCTCTGGTCGTATAGTTGGTTCCGGGCAGATATTTCCAAATATCTCGAGTCCAGGTCGATTAAATCACGACTCGGAACCGACAATAAGTTTTTTAGATGAATAAACAAAAAGACAAACGAAAAGTGTCTGAGAGTTTAACGACCAACTATACGACCGGAATGTTGGCTCCGATCGTATAGTAGCGACCCTATAGATACAAACACCAAAAATTGAAAGTGTTTGAGAGTTTAACAACCAACTATACGGCCGGAATTTTGGCTCCGGTCGTATAGTTGCGACCATATAGATACAAACACCAAAAAGCAAAACTATCTAAGAGTTTAACGACCAACTATACGGCCGGATTTTTGGCTCCGGTCGTATAGTTGTGACCGCATAGGCTCAGATAACGAAAACAATTTCACAAAGATGATACAGAGAGTTTAATGACCAACTATACGGTGGGAGCTCCCTCTCCGGTCGTATAGTTCCGCCCGTATAGTTGGTAAAAACCCTCTAAATCTTCAAAAAACACAAGGAATTCTAAGGCAAACTTTCAGAAGTAGATTTTGTGAAAAAAATCACTTATTTGGGTAAGAATACTTACCTTGCACTTACTATTTGCTTATTCAGGGATGAGAAAGTTCCTCCAACAACAAAAATTTCTTCTCTCTTGAAGGAATTGACCTTAATTCTTTGAATAATTCTTGTAAACGAAAATCACCATGACTAAAGTTCCTCTCAATAAGATTGGTGTCTTGCTGGGCAAACATGGACACTCCATTTATCATCTTTATTTCCCGCCTCTGCATAATCTGCAGCTCAGTCTTGGCTTATGGTCTTTCCTCTCAAGGAGTTCTTTTAAACCATCACGATCCGTATGAACTCTTACCTTTGCATCAACTATGTAGGAACAAAATTTATCACAGGAGAAAAACACAGCAAACAGTTCCTTTTCTTCCTTTGGGTAATTCTTATGAGCACTGATGTCTACGCACTTCTATTCTTGTAGACAGTTGTTGGGCCTCCAAGTGCAGAGGTTTGTAGAACAGCAGCAGGTTTCCTTAAGTGGATCACCCAATGTTTATCAAACTCAGGGAGGAAGTGGTCAAAGGTATCCCTCTCAAGTAACCCTGCAATCAAGATACAAGAAGTCTCTTGTGTCCCCAACACACCCAACACACTTGTCAGGTGTATAGATGCACTAGTTCGGCGAAGAGATAGTGAAATACAAGTGGTATGGATATAAGACAACGGTTCTAGAAAATAGCTTGATGGCGTGGAAGAGACTAAAGGCAAATTGAAATAAAGATGGAAACAAGCAAACATGTAACAAATCTAGTTGCAAACGGTGTTTCAATGCTTAGAAACAAGGCCTAGGGATCATACTTTCACTAGTGAACACTCTCATATAAATATATCATCTTCATGATACTACACTGAACTACTCTCCGGTTGGACACTCTAATCCATGGTAGGGCTATAACAGCACACCTCAAAGTTTGCTTTCCACATCTAGATAACCCCACACTGTCACCTTGAGCACTAGATGGTTCCAACAAACACCACAATTTCATAAAGACATCCAACTCCAAATATAACTCATAACAAGTATTTGTAATCTCTAGCCTAAGTGCCACCATGGTGTGCCCGTTGTCACTTTCACACACATGGGGAGAGTAGAGATCTATTAAAGCACTTGAGTAGCAAGGTAGATATACTTGATTACAAAGCTCATGATCACAATATGATCATGCATAGAGAGAGAGATGAACACATAGCTACCGGTAGAACCCTTAGCCTCGAGAGAGAACTACTCCCTCCTCATCATGGGAATCAACAACGGCAATGGAGATGGTGGTGGAGATCGATGGAGATGGCTCCGGGGGCACTTCCCCGTCCCGGCAGGGTGCCGGAACAGAGACTTTCTGTCCCCCGAATCTCCCCTTCAGTGGCGGCAGCGCAGTGGAACTTTTCGTGGCTGTAGGCTGGATGATTTAGGGTTTATGCATTAGGAGGCTCTTATAGGCGAGAGGGGAGACCAAGGGGGTGCCGGAGGGGCCCACACCACCCCCTGGCGCGGCCTGGCCTGGTCCGTGCCACCAGGTGGTGTGGCCAGCCCCTGGCCCCTCTCCGTCTCGTCTTCTGGCTCCGTGAGTCTCCTGGTGAAATATCGACTTCAGCTTTTGTCTGGTCCAATTCCGAGAATATTGATTTTCTAACTTTCCTAGAACCCAAAACAGCAGAAAATAGGCAACTAGCACTGTGGCACTTGTTAATAGGTTAGTCCAAGAAATCATATGAAAAGTACTCCAAAGTGTGGACAAAACACAAGAAAGTAGATAAAACCAAGCATGGAACATCAAAAATTATAGATACATTTGCAATGTATCAAGCACCATTTAGAGTTCTACTAGCATGATGTATAATATTAAATTTGTGACCAATATGTTGTCCCAGAGTTACTCCTACAACATCATCAGTAGCTTCACATATTAAGTCAAAGGTTGTATCCCAGATAGGGGGTTTAATAATGGGAGCACGAGATAAAGCACTTTTGAGTTTATCAAAGGTTTCAAGACATTTATCATCAAAATTAAACTTACTCCCTTTTGCAGGAGGTTAGTCAAAGGTTTAGATATTCCAGAGAAATTTCTAATGGACCTTCTATAAAAACCCACATGACCAAGGAAACTTCTTATATACCTTTAATATCCCTAGGTTGTGGCATTTCTCTATTGCCTCAACCTTAGCTCTATCAACTTCAATTCCCTTACCTGATACCTTGTGTCCAAGGACTATACCTTTTTTGACCATAAAATGGCACTTCTCCTAGTTTAGAACAAGATTGGTTTCTTTGCAATGCTGCAAAAATCTTTTGAGATTATCTAAGCAACTAGTAAACGAAGTTCCATAGACAGAAAAGTCATCCATAAATACTTCCATTATAAGTTCTATGAAATCAACAAAAATAGTAGTCATGCATCTTTGAAAAGTAGCTAGAGAATTATATAAACCAAAAGGCATACGTTGGTAAGCATGTAAACCATAAGGACTAATGAAAGTTGTTTTAAGTTGGTCATCAGGATGAACAACTATTTGAGAAAAACCAAAATATCCGTCCAAGTAACAAAAATGAGTATGGTTTGCTAATCTCTCTAAAGTTTGATCTATGAACGGTAAAGGATAGTGATCTTTCCTAGTTTCTTTATTTAATTTTATGAAGTCTATGCACATCCTATGTCCAACAATAGTTCTAGTAGGTATCAATTCATTATTTTCATTAGGAAAAATAGTGAAACCGCCCTTCTTAGGGACACAATGAACATGACTTACCCATTCACTTTCTTTAACAGGATAGATTATACGTGCGTCGAGTAGGTCTGCAATTTCTTTTCTTACCATTTCTTTTATTTTAGGCTTCAATCTTCTATTAAATTCTGCAATTGGTTTAGCACCTTCCTCCATAAATATTCGATGGACGGCTATCATGGGACTGATGTCCTTCAAGTCATCCATTGAGTACCCAAAGGCCTTGCGATGCTCCTTAAGTATCTCCATAAGTTCTTCTTCTTCATTTCCTAAAAGTTTAGCACTGATAATAACAGGAAATTTATTTGTATCATCTAGAAACCTGTATTTGAGATTATCTAGTAGAGTCTTCAACTCTGGGGGTGGTAGTTCCTCATCCCCTCTCTTTTCTGGCTCTTCAAAAGCCTCATCAGTTGGAGGTCCCATTATAGGAAGTAAATCGAATTAATCTTCTAGTTCTTCCAAGGACTTGTCCTCCATAACTATTTATTCATAATTTGGTCTTCATTTATTTCTTCTTCTTGATTACCAAATAAAAGAGCCACAATTTCTTCAACAGTTCTCTCTTCCTCTTCTTCTTTTATTTGTGGAGGCCCGTCTTTAAATTTGGAAAAATGGAATTTATTTTCCGTTCCCCCAAGATTAAGAGACACAATCTCCTTCTTGAAATTAACATAGGCACCTATATCACCCAAAAAGTTTCTTCCAAATATAATAGGGCAAAGAGTGTCAGCTGGCATATTAACAACTACAAAATCGATAGGAAAGTTTTTATTGCCAATTGTGACAGTTGCATCTTCAACTACTCCCATTGGAATTCTAAGTTTATTGGCTAACATGATTGTCATATCAGTATTTTCAATTGTAGCTGATTCTATTTCTTCTTTTATTTCTAAGTAGAAATCATAAGATATAACATTAACTTCGGTGCCAAGATCACATAAACCATAATGCGAGGTTTCTTTAAATATGTAGGGAAGAATAGGCTTACCCACATATTTTACCTTTGTTTTACCTTCAACCAATACGAAAGTCTCTTCATCAAGTTCAACTATGTTACAATGTGCGTACATAGCCATAATTGCTTCCTTGGTTACCTCTTCATCTTTGGTTTCCTCCAGATGTTCCACGACTTCTGGCATATTTTCTTCTTCCCTTTTATCCTGTATTGCTTTGACCTGTTCATATTCAAGAATATGCTTTCGGGCAGTGTTAGGAAAAGGCATCTCAGTTATTGGTTATAAGGAGGCCAGTGTTGCTTTATCTTCTCTTTTCTTCTCAGGTTCGGGTGGTGGATCATACTTGATCGGTCCCTCTTTTAAAGCTTTAATATGTTCTATAAAAGCTTTAACAACTTGCAACACAAGATATGAATCCAAATAAAGTTCTTTAGATAATTCTTTAACATGGCCTTTTTATTATAGTCATGAATACAATCATGTTCTATTTCTATACCTCCTTCACTTCCTAGACCAAAATTCCATGAAACTCTATGATCACGAATTCTATTAAGTAAAGCCCAAGCTTTAGGTATAGGAATATTCATAAAGGCTCCTTCCGCGAAAGAGTCTAGTTTAATTTTATTAGGTTCAATTAAACCGCCATAAAAGATATGCAATAAATACCATTTAGGTAAATCATGATGCGGACATAGACGTAGTAAATCTTTAAATCTGATATAAGCTCTTACTAGTCCTTCATTAGAATGGTTTTTCTAAGTCATTATAAGACACCTGATTCGAAAAGATTTTGACAATGGATAATATTTTGCTAGAAATTCACAGGCTAGATTATCCCAAGTAGTAGTGGCTTTAGGTGGTAGAGATCTATGCCATGAGAGAGTTGTACTAGTCAAAGTCTGACAGAAAATTTAAGCCTTACCTCATCAGCGGTATATCCCGTTAATAGAAAAGTGCCACATATATCTTTGAAACATGCAATATGCTCATATGGATCAGGATCTTCTTCATCTCTGGTAAATTGCTTCTTGTGTAAAATACCAAGTAGTAGAGGATTTATTTCAAACCCGTCTTATCATTGGAGTTGTCTCTTTTATAAATATCATAGGGCTTCCCAAAGCAGTTGAGTGGGTTAGCACTAGTCATATGCTCAAACTCCATCATATTGGTAGGAACCTGTAACTCAAAACAAAATTTAGCAAGACAAAAATAAATAAGCAAAAACTAAAAGACCTACAACGCTTAGCTCCCCGGCAACGATGCCAGAAAATAGCTTGATGACTGCAAGTGCATAGATCATTTGTAGCTAGTTTTGAAATAAAGATATTGATCCCACAGGGAGCAGGAGTTTGAAGTCTAATAACTCTTGAAACAAATATTACGATAGAAATGCTAGATTAAGTTCTAAGTGACAAGATAAAATGCGAGTATTGTGTAAAAATGTGTTTTTTGGTTTTAGGTATAAGAGCAATAATAAAGTAAAATAACTTAATACAGAAAGTAAGTATCGTGTATGTAAGAGAGATTGGAACTGGAATAGGGAAAAAGCGTTCTCAGGGAGTAGCGGATACACCACTAGTATTATAAGGATCTAAGATAAATATTATCATCATGAACATTCTCAACTATGTATGTGTGGTAGGAACTCCGTATTTGGACAACTAGGCAGCAATCGCTGCTCACATCATCCTCATAACCACAACAGTCAGCAATTGACATCAATCGAATTACTGCGTTATTAAGGGATGTAATCCCGTAGGACGTATCCCATGGCATTGATAGTGTTCCGTGAGTTTCCTTGGTTTCCCAAGTTGATACGTAAGGGGTGCCAACAACTTTATAATCACTATAAGTGCTAGCACGCCTCCATCTACTAACTAGTAGTTCCCTCCATCAAGTCCCCAGGAGAGGCAAATATTGAGAGGTCGACTTCTCTCAACATCAAGATGTAGAAAATCTAACACATGGTCATAGTGATGAATATCATAATAGACTTTATCTTATTTCAATCTCATACTAGGGTTTCTCCATCTCCCCAAGAACTAGAGATCTACTCAGACATGGAGGGAATCAACATCATGGCAATGGTAATAGAAACAATCATAGATGAATAGTACTTGTATAAATCCACAAAGAGTACGGGAATTACAACAAGATCTAGACAAGATGTAGATGGGATGGATGGAGATGGTGGCAATGCAGCGGTGGATGATGAAGATCGATGCATTAGCCTCCTAGATCTGTGCAGGGCGAAGATGGCTCCCCGGTGGATGAGTTCCCCCTCCAGATGCCTTCCGGAGGTGAGGTTTCTGCGATTTGTAGGTGTTCTCTATGTCGTCTTCTCAAACCAGTTGCACGGGGTGAAACTATTTGAGGAGGCGAAGGCGGTGCCAACTATACGGCCGGAGCTATACGACCGGAAAATTTGTTACCGCCGTATAGTTGGTCGTTGAACCTTCTGCCTCCCTTGTTCGCTTCCGGTTTTCTTCTAGTATTATTAATATTTCCCGAATAAGCGATTTACATTGTTTTTGACTCCTGTTATCCATAGTACAGCTGCTCCCAGAATTGTATCTATTGGATCCATCATCCGTCCTGATCTTGGCGAAAACAAACATAAAATGTGCGTGCGAGCTCCGTAAAATACCAAGATCCTACATATACAATGCAAAATAATAATGTAAAACATGATGCAAATATGCACTCATGATCCATCCACCTCCTTAAGGACTGCCAGGAGTTCCAAAAGCTCCAGGATGCGTACGCCCAGCTGCAGCACAAAGCAACAAGCCAAGCCTGTGGCATACGGAGCGCAACCACCACCACATCTCCCGCCAATGCACCACCATCACTAGTAGCTGCAGTGGTTCACAACAATAGAGGAAATCAGTACCCTCCACCACGTGGAACCATGGGCATGATACATAAGTGGCGTCGTTCCAACAGGGTCCAAAAGACAATCACTCGCCAAGTCAGCATGGTCGTATTGTCACCACCCATAGTCCACGAGTACCTTAGCGGGTTAGAATCATGCATCACCTATGACCATTCTAACCACCCGCGTCAGGTACCTCGACCAGGTCACACCGCCCACATGCTCGAGGCACAAATTGGAGGCTTCGAGATGAGCAAAGTATTCATGAATGGCGGCAACAACATCAACCTCATCTTTGCTAGCACCCTGTGGGCAATGAACATCAACTTGACAAGCCTCGAACCATCCGAGACAACCTTCCATGGCATCGTGCCCAGAAAGCCCATATACCTCTTGGTCAAAGTCTACCTCGACGTAATCTTCGGCCAACCCGATAATTTCAGGCGAGAGAAGCTCGACTTTGAGGTGGTCGACTGGCCATCTCAATACCATGTCATACTATGGCGGATCGCATTCACCAGATTCATGGCAGTGCTACACTACACTTACCTCTAGCTGAAGATTCCTAGACCCCATAGTGTCATCACCATCAGTGGGAGCTTCACGCGATCCGACAACTACGATAGGGAATCCAATAGAATCTCCCAATCCTTCAGCATGCAGGAAGAACTGGTGAAGCTCAAGGAATCGATGGACCACAGCCTTCCTCTGGTGATCCAGTGTAACTCACCAGAGTAGTCATTCGACTCCATCATCGACACCAAGGAGGTCTAGGTCCACCCGATCGACGCTACCAAGACCACCCTCATCGCAAGCAACCTGAGTTCTATATAGGAACTTGCGCTCGTCGAATTCCTCCATGAGCGCTAGGAAATCTTCGCCTGGTGTCCAGCGGACATGCCATGAGTACCTAGGGAATTCACCGAGCATGCCCTCAATGTGTATCCAGCTGCCTGACCCATCAAGCAATCCATGCGATGCCTCTCAGAAAAAAAAGCCAAAGCTATCAGAGTTGAAGTCAATAGACTCCTCGATGCCAACTTCATCCACGAGATCAAGGAGAGCACCAAGGTGGCCAATACCATGTTGGTCCCCAAGAAGGACACCGATATACTCCGCATGTGTGTGGACTACACGTCCCTCAACAAGAACTGCCCGAAGGACCATTTCCCTTTGCCAAGGATCGACCAAATTGTTGACTCCACTGTAGGCTGCGAATGGTTCTCGTTCCTTGATGCCTACTCAGTCTACAATCACATTTAACTGAAGGTGGAGGACGAGGAGAAAACTGCTTTCATCACTCTATTCAGATTATATTGCTAAAACACCATGCCCTTCGGGCTGAAGAACATATGCGCCACCTACTAGAGGTGCATGCAGGCCTGCCTCAAGAGCCAAATTGGCAAAAACATCCAAGTTTACATGGATGATGTGGTAGTCAAGACCAAGGAAAGCACCTCACTCATGGACGATCTCCGCGAGACCTTCGACAACATTGACCGCTACAGGATCAAGCTGAATCCATTCAAATGCGTGTTTGGCATCCCATCCGGACAATTAATTGGGTACCTCATCTTCGAAAGGGGAATTAAGGCTAACCCAAAGAAGATAAAGGCCATACTGGCCATGGAGAAGCCAAAGAACATCAAGGGCGTCTAGTAGCTAGCTGGATGTATAGCTGCACTCATCAGATTCATCAGTCGAATGGGCAAAAAAGCATTGCCCTTTTATCAGCTCCTACGCAAGACAAATAAGTTCGAGTGGACCATCGAAGCTCAGGTGACATTCGAAGACCTCAAGCACCTTCTATCAACCTCGCCAATATTGGTAACCTCCAAGGAGAAGGATCCCATGTTGTACATCACAGCCACCAATGAGGTCGTCAACACAGTGCTCGTCATCGAACGCACGAAGGATGGCAAGATCCACGGGGTCCAATAACCCGTGTATTACCTCAGCGAGGTGCTCAAGCCAACCAAGCAGCGGTACCTACACTACCAGAAGTTGACGTACGGAGTCTTCATGACATCTCGTCAATTGTGACACTACTTCATGGAGCACTCTATCATGGTGGTCAACGATGCACCACTATCATACATCCTCAACAAGCCTGGAGCTATAGGGAGAGTCGCCCTCTGGGGGCATCGAGTTGTCCCTATGGGACATCACCTATGAGAGGCGAACAATGATAAAGTCTCAGGTGCTCCCAGACTTCTTGGTTCACTGGATGTAGCTCTAGATACCTGAGGTACTAGACATGTTAGGTGTTTGGTCCATGCTCTTCGATGGATCCAAGCGTCAAGAGGGAGTGGGTGATGGTTTCATACTGACATACCCGCAAGGCGACAAGATGCGTACGTCCTACGAATGAAGTTTTGTGCATCAAATAACAAGGTAGAGTATGAAGCCCTCACCCATGGCATGCACATGGCAAAGTTGTGTGGTGCCACACTACTGATGATCTACGGCGACTACAATCTCCTGGTGCAACAAACGATGAATCGCTGCGACACCATCAGTTACAATATGATCGCCTATCGCGACCTCTACAACTCCCTAGAAGGAAACTTCAATGGATGCGAGCTGCAACACATCGGCCGTGAGAGCAACGAAGATGCCGACAAGCTGGCCGACATCGGGTCCACCTGCGCACCCATACCGCCTAGCGTCTTCCTGGAGCAGATATGCAAACGGTGAATCAAGACCAAGTCACTCGCTGGCACGCATGAACTCACAACTCACCCGAGGGCTACGCCACCCGACAATGACACGGCAGCAGCCAAACCAGAAGCAGATCCCTCACCCGAAGGGCCCATGGAAGTCATGCTCATCGAACCCTCATGGACCCAACCATACATCACGTACTTGCTACGCGAGGAGCTACCGGACGACCCGACTAACACACGACATACCGCCTGTCGCTCGAAGGCCTTCACCATCATCAATGGCGAACTCTACAAGCAAAGCATCACTGGTGTCTTGCAACAATGCGTGACCAACACTGACGACAAGGGAATCCTCCTCGACATACACGAAGGCACCCACGGGCATCATGCCGACAGTCGCTCACTCATCGGCAAGGCCTTACGGGCGGGCTAAAACTGGCCAACAACAATGCAAGATGGAAAGGATCTTGTCGAAAAGTGCACGCCTGCCAGAGATTTGCGGACAAGCTGCACGCATCAGGCTCCGAGCTATAGCCAATACCACTGGCCTGGCCCTTCGCACAATGGGTACTCGACATGGTGGGAAAGCTGCAGAAATCTTCCCTTAGGGGACACGTCTTCCTCCTTGTCGTAGTCGACAAGTTCACCAAGTGGATAGAGGATACCCCCTTCACTAACCAAACCGGTGCCACCGCTGTCAAGTTCTTCGAGTCCATCTTCTACAGGTTCGGGTGCCGCACAACATCATCACCAACAACGGCTCAAACTTCACCTCGAAGGAATTCTAGGGCTTCTACGAGAAGATGGGGATCAACATCAGCTATGCCTCCATGGTGCACCCGCAAAACAACGGCCAAGTTTAAAAGGCCAACGGCCTCGTCTGCAAGGGCATCAAGAAGAGGCTCATTTGACCTCTCGAAAGAACGACTGGAGCATGGCCTGATGAGCTACCCCTAGTCCTATGGGGCCTCCGGACAACACCAAACAACGCTACGGGCTACACACCTTTCTTCCTGGTGTACGGAGCTAAAGTAGTACTACCGGCTAAGGTGCGCTACAACGCCCCTTGGGTTGTTGCTTACAACGAAGCCAAATCAATAGCTGCCCTCGAAGACGATGTAGCCAACCGTTTCTACTCTTCGGAATACTTGGCAAGAAATTCAATCATAGGGAGACCATATCTCTTGTAGCGTTTGGCAAAGGGGCCGAAGTCTACCTCCTTGTCGTTGGCCATCACTTGCATCGAGGAGGTCGCCTTGATGACATCCAGGCATTACTAGAGAAAAGCCTACCCGAGGCGCACCTGGAACCCCATCCGAGGCGCATATGGTATGCGCCTCTAGTGCCGCGCCTCTAGTATTTGCTACGTGAGGCGCATATCATATGCGCCTCTAGTATCTGTTATACGAGGCACATACCACATGCGCCTCCTATACTTCATATACGCGAGGCGCATACCACATGTATATGAAGTATAGGAGGCGCATGTGGTATGCGCCTCGCATATGTGGTGGTATGCGCCTCTGGTAGTACCCAATATGCGCCTCCTATACTTCCCATATGCGCCTCGGGTATATTTTCGAAATTCAAATTTTACAGCAATTTTCAAATTATAGTTTATAGGTATTCAAATATACAATACAGTCCAGAATACAGTATAAACATCACATAATTTTCTAGAAACTTGCAATTGGCAAAAGCATAATAGAACCAACATGAATACACGTATATTACACATCAATCGCGACATACGCGTTCATACATCAAAAAGTGCCAAGTTTTCACACAACACCAAGTATTTGTGCCACAAGTTCACACCTCCGAGTACAAGTTCACAATCACATTACAACTCCGACGACGGAGCTCTATCTAGATCAAGTAGAGCACATAACCTACCATGAAGAGCAACAAGGTTGTGATCACGAGGAAGTTCCTCCACTTCTTCCTCACGTGCCTCCTCCACTTCTCTTCCGCCACCTCTCTAGTCTTATAGCCTTTGTAGCTGTTGCCCGAGAATTCGTTCACTTGCTTCTGGAAGTCTTCCCACTCCTCGTACACACCTAGAACCTTGACGGTGTACACGACATAGCACTTCTTCGCCATCTCCTATACACAAGACAGATGATATTATCTATGTCAGTGCAAAGCAATAGCAGTTCACAAGATAAGATCATGCATATATATATGGGTGCAACAAGATGTAAGAAATCAAGTTCTAATCATCGGCATTTTGAAGAAAGACAAAAAAAGCAAACCAAGAATGACTTGCATTAGTGCCTCATACTTAGGTTGGGCATGGAAATAACAATGCTCGCTGTTTGATCTCATGTGGCAAGTAGAGTATATGCCCAAATTACTAGTCTACTTGGCACACGAGATCAGACAGCAGCATAGTCATACACATGATGCCACAACACGTTCTAATCATCGGCATTTCAAAGAAAGACCAAAAAAAATCAAACCAAGAATAACTTGCATTAGTGCCTCATACTTAGGTTGGGCATGGAAATAACAATGCTCGTTGTTTGATCTTGTGCAGCAAGTAGAGTATATGCCCAAATTACTAGTCTACTTGGCACACGAGATCAAACAGCGGCATAGTCATACACATGACGCCACAACACGTTCTAACCATCGGCATTTCGAAGAAAGACCAAAAAAGCAAACCAAGAATGACTTGGATTCGTGCCTCATACTATTCGTATCGCCAAAGACAAAAGAAGAGAAATACTTCCACGATTCATATAGCATGGGCATGATATGTCAAGAGGCGAACCAAAGAAAGGATTCGATCTCCATGACAACGACTCATTTCGAGTTTGGTGTGTCTAAAGGAGTCGTTGCCGTGGACCCAGAACCCTTTCCTTGGCTTGCCTCTTCACATATTATGTCCTATGTATATGAATCTCGGAAATATCTGTCCTCTTTCGACTTTAGGGCTACGAGATGAAATAGTTTATCATTTTATTTTATCGGCAAAGACAAATAGTGAAGTAATGTCTTTCCTTTTGACTTTGGGGCTACAGTGAGATATTTGAAACTAAATACTTCACCATTTCATTTAATTCATGCTATCTAATCTATTCGTATCGCCAAAGACAAAAGAAGAGAAATACTTCCACGATTCATATAGCATGGGCATGATATGTCCAGCGGCAAAGCAAGGAAAGGATTCGGTCTCCATGACAACGACTCATTTCGAGTTTGGTGTGTCTGAAGGAGTCGTTGTCGTGGACCCAGAACCCTTTCCTTGGCTTGCCGCTAAACATATTATGTCCTATGTATATGAATCTCGAGAATATCCGTCCTCTTTCGACTTTGGGGCTACGAGATGAAATAGTTTATCATTTCATTGTATCGCCAAAGACGAAAGGAAAGAAATCATTCTACGATTCATATAACAATGTCGCCAGTGCTATACGAATAGTGAAGAAATGTCTTTCCTTTCGACTTTCGGTCTACAATGAGATATTTGAAACTAAATACTTTACCATTTCATTTAATTCACGCTATCTAATCTATTCGTATCGCTGATACATCCATTTTGCATCACTATTCTATGTCATAATTCACTATTATTCATTGATATATTTTGTATTGAGAGGTGATACTTATGTTATTTCTTCTGTTTTTGCATGGTTGATGACTTTTGGAGCATGGACCGCTGCAGTCAGGATTCTGATGGAAAAGGTGCTGTTTGGAGGAAAAATTCACGAAGATCAGAAAATCAGGGAAAATATACGGAAAATCCTATTTTTCCAGAAGACGAAGGAAGCCAGAAGGGGGGCTTGAGATGGGCCATAGGGGGCCCACACCACCCCCTAGCGCGGGCAGCCCTAGGCCGCGCCAGTAGGTGGTGTGGCCGCCCTGGCCCACTCCAGGCTCTCCCCTCTGGCGTATATCATCCTCCCGAAACCCAAAGACTCGGGGGGCGACCACAGAAAGATTCCGCCGCCTCTGTGGGGCGGAAAACACCGAGAGAGAAAGATCTCTCCGGCAGACAGATTTCTGCCGGGGGAATTCCTTCCCGGAAAGGGGAGATCATCGCCATCAACACCGCCATCCAGCTAGACTTCATCGGGATCATCATCATCACCATCAGCACCCTCATCACCATCTCCATATTGCTGTAACAATTGGGTTGAATCTTGCATAGTTCATAGGGGAAACTTTCCCGATGTTGATTACTCTTTGTAGTTGATGCTATTGAGTGAACCATTGAATTATTGTTTATGTTCAGATTGTTATACATCATTATTCCATCTCTGATCATGATCCATATGATGTCTTATGAGTAGTTTGTTTTGTTCTTGAGGACATGGGAGAAGTCATGTTGTTAGTAGTGGAATTGTGTTGAGAAAGATTCAATAGTTTGTTATTTAAGTTGTGGTGTACTTCTTCTAGTGATGTCATGTGAACGTCGACTACATGACACTTCTCCTATATGGGCCTAGGGGAATGCATTGTGTATTTGGCTACTAATCATAGGGGTTGCCGGAGTGACAGAAACCTGAACCCCCGTTAGGAAACCATTGCACAAGGGACGTAAGGGTCTTAGAGTTTAAAGCTGTGGTTAGGTTTCTACCTTAATTAGTTTCTTGTACTTACGGATGTTTGCAAGGGGTATAATCACAAGTATCTATTAGTCCTAGGAAGGTCGGTGCATTAGCACAGGTTCACCCACACAACACGTAGCAAGCTAAAGAAGATTAATCAACTATATGAAGCGAAAGCACTTGACAGTCTTCCCATGTGTCCTCGAGAACGTTTGGTCATCCTAAGTAATACAACCGGCTTGTCCTTTGCTGCATAAAGGATTGGGCCACTTGCTACATTTATTCCTACTGTCTTCTATTTACTCGTACTTTGTTTACTTGCTTTATCAAAAACCCCTAAAAATCCGTTTGCTAAGTACTTGCAGAGAATTCCTGATCCATATCACTAGCCAGCACCTTCTGCTCCTCGTTGGGTTTGACACTCTTACTTATCGAAAATACTGCGATACACCCCCTATACTTGTGGGTCATCAAGACTATTTTCTGGCGCCGTTGCCGGGGAGTGAAGCGCTATTGGAGAGTGGAACTAGTAAAGGAAACTTCTACTATGAGTATTGTTTTACTTCTGCTAGTTGCTTTATTTTTGTTATGGATAATTCCGCTGAGTTTCTTATTTGGTAATGCTACTACCACTGCTAAGGTAGTAGATGAACCACCACCTGCTGAGAATGATGCTTTTAAAATATCTAGGTGATCATTTGCTCTTTATACACGAATTATGCGGGTTGTTCAAGTGTGCAGGTATTACTACGGATCAAGTTAAGAAGAAGTTATTCTCATTATCGCTGAAAGGAAGAGCTGAGGAATGGTATAAGCTGCTGAAGAATGGTCAAGCTCTGGAATGGGAGGAAATAGTACCTCTCTTTTATTCAAAGTTTTATCCTCCTAGTGAGATTCATAAAGATTGGAATCAAACATACAACTTTTGGCATCTTGATGGAGAGAGTACAGCTCAAGCTTGGGGGAGATTGAAGTTACTAATGCTCAAATGTCCCATTCATGAGCTCCCCAACAATATTATTATCAATAACTTTTATGCAAGGCGCCCTCTACATGATAAGGACTTATTAGATGCTTCTTGTGCTGGATCATTCACTCGCATGGAAGAAGAAGCTAAATGGGATCTTCTGGACCGTATTCAAGACAATGCTGCAGCTTGGGAGAATGACAAAGGTAGAAAATCAGGTATACATTATGATTATGAATGCACTGAATCTTTTATGGGAACTGATGACTTTCAAAATATTAAAACGCTTATGGTCTAGACTCTCAAGCTATTGCTTCTTATTTTAAGGCTTTTGCTTCCTACATTGAAGTGCCTAAAAAGAAGTGGAATAAGTATCATGAACCTTATAAACATGTTGCTAAGAGTGTTCCTGCAAGAAATACTGAAGTTTATACTACTAATCATGTCTTACAAAACCCTTACATTGAGAAAATCCCTTTCCCAAGTAAGATTAAGGAACATTCTATGATAGCTAGTATGGTTAATGAAAGTGCAAATAAAGCTGTTGAACCTAATAAAAAAATGGTTGATGAACCTATAATGGCAAATGTGAAAGACTTTGTTACTAAATATGTAGAAGAGGGACACACTATCCTTTGTAAGGATACCTCTAATATTGTTTCACAAAGTAGTGTTATGAGAGCTAGTATTCCTGTGTTTTCTATTAGAATAAGTGATCATTGCTATGATGGTTCTTGTAATAGTTATATTGTTAAGTTTATGCATGATACTGAAATTTATTATTAGAGAGGGAAAAGTGTTCTTATGTATCTCAATAATATCAAGTTTCCTCGTTTTATGCTGAAAGTTTTTGTGTTGCACTTTTTTTGCCTTCTTATGCAAGTAGCCTTTGGTTTCAACAACTTGTTTGTTTACAAAATTCCCTTGCATAGGAAGTGGGTTAGACTTAAATGTGTGTATTTTTGCTTCTTAATGCTCTCTTTCACCTCAATTCATATTCCTATGTGAGCATCTTCAAAATTATCATGCCCATCTTAATGGCTATAAAGAAAGAGCTTTCTAGGAGACAACCCAATTTGTTTTAGCTTTTAGTTTGTTTTTGTTTCTTTGAGTCTTGGAAGTTATTACTTCGGTAATAACCGCTCCTTATTGCTAGCTCGTGGTTGATGTAGAGCCCGTGGGGAACCCCAAGAGGAAGGTATGATGAGCACAACAGCGAGTTTTCCCTCAGTTATGAGACCAAGGTATAATCGAACCAATAGGAGCAAGGAAACATCCCAAAGGTGTTACTAGCTGAGCTTTGGCAGGGCGCACTACCGGTGCTAGTAGCAACGTGGAGACCTGCACAACACAACCACCGAACTTTGTCCCCAACTTGCGATGAGGTTGTCAATCTCACCGTGTTTTGCGGAAAACAAAGGATTAAACGTATCGAATGGAAAGAAGTAAAAGTTTGCAGAAAGTAAACACAAAGCAGTAAAAGATTGTAGATTGTATGTAAAGTAAAATGACCGGGATCCATAGTTCACTAGAGGTGGCTCTCCTTAAATAGATAACATGCTGGGTGAACAAATTACAGCAGGGCAATTGACAAACACCGAGAAAGCAATACATGCATATACTAATCATCTTGACTCCTCTGAGACTTGATTGGGCATTACAACATAATACATAGACCGCCATCCAATTGCATCTATGACTAATAATCCACCTTCAGGTTATCATCCGAACCCCCTCCAGTATTAAGTTGCAAGCAACAGATTATTGCTTTACGAACTGCGTGTAAAGTAAACAATACGATTGTTCTATGAACAAAGGATTGTTGTTTTCTCCCTAGTAGCAATAGCACATCTAGTACCATAGAGATTTCTGTCACTTCCCTAGATTACCAGAGGCATGAACCCACTATCGAGCATAAATACTAACTCTTGGAGTTGCTACCATCTACTTGGCCAAGATAGCCACTAACAACGGAAAGCATGCAAGATCTCAAATAACAAAGACATGATAGAATCAATAATCAATCTGAAATAGCATCTCAATATCCATCGGATCCCCGCAAACACAACATGTATGAATTACAAAAGATGATCTTGATCATGAACGGAGCTCACAAGATCTAAACATGAAAGCACAAAGGAGGAGAAACCAGCCATCTAGCTTCTACATGGATCCGTAGTCCAAGGATGAACTACTCACGCATCACACCAGAGGCTTGCATGGTGATGAAGAAGGCCTCCAAGGTGAATTCCCCTCTCCGGCAGGGTGCCGGGAAGAGCTTCAGATCCCTCCCGATCTAGGGATGGAGATGACGGCGGCTACAGACTCTTCCGTGGATTTTTGATCGGGTACTTAGGGTTTTCGTCCCGAGGGCAACTTATAGGCGGAAGGAGATGCCGAGGGGGTGCCGGGAGCGGCCACACCACCCCCTGGCGCGGGCCAGGCCTGGCCGTGCGGCCAGGTGGTGTGGTGGCTCCCTGGCCCTTCTCCGTCTCGTATTCTGGCACTTGATCCCTTCCGGAAAAATAGGCACTTTGGCTTTTGTCCCGTCCAATTCCGAGAATATTCATTTTTTGACTTTCCTGGAACCAAAAACAGCAGAAAACAGGCAACTGGCACTGTGGCTCTTGTTAATAGGTTAGTCCAAGAAATCATATGAAAATTACTCCAAAGTTGGAACAAAACACAAGAAAGTGGATAAAACCAAGCATGGAACATCAAAAATTATAGATACATTTGCAATGTATCAACATCCCCAAGCTTAACTCCTGCTCGTCCTCGAGTAGGTAAGTGATAAAAAGAAATAATTTTTGAGGTGACATGCACCATCAAAGACTTGATCAAAGTATTTGCAAAATACTCAAAGCTGGGATCATAGTACTTCAATCATAACATGAAAGACAAAGTTCTAGCAATAAGCAAAGAGACTATGATGCAACATGAAAAGGTACAAACAAAAGATTCATGAATAACATGCTTTGCAAGATGTTTGTTTGTTTCACATAAAGAAAACATAGCATAATAGTATTCAGCTTGTCCCTCAATAGAGTAGCAAATATAAATGCATAGGACACCTTCAAAGTTCATAAGAGTGACTAGATACAATAGTTTAAAACAAGCAATATCAAGTTATGCATCAATCAACTAGTCTTGGGACAATGCGCATAGAACTAAGAATGGCCACTATGCTCTCAAAGTAGGTGCATAAAGGTAGAAGGTGGAGACTCAATATAGTGGTGGAAGAAAGGCCTTTTGTAAAAGGAAGTAGGGATTCAAGTCTCATAAAGAGCTTCCAAAAATTATGGTACTTATAGCTTTCAGCTCTCATTGCCCCTATCATAAGCATCTTTTAGTGATTAAGGTTAAAGTGAACAAACTATGGTGTACATGCTTGACGAAGTATAAGTCAGAAATCTCATGTCCCTTGTATATGAGGGCCGCTCCTCATGCTACTGAAGTTTAGTCACCAGTAAGTTCTTGTCATCGTAAGTATATGTGTATCACTGAGAACCGCCAATGGGATACCCCTTGCCCGATGATACGGAAGAATCCCCATATCAAAATGACAAGGCAAGCAGACAACGAGCATCTCAGCATTTTCTTATTTACCATGGGAATATGGTGCTTTTTTCTCTCTTTCCTCTTTTCATAGTATCTCTTTTTTCTCTTTTTCTCTTTTTTTTCTTATCAGTATAGGACTCTTTTTTTATAAGAAGAATGCTTCATAGACAGCTCATTATGGTTACGCTGCAGGTTTCCACCATGTCAGCATGGATTAGACCAGCGGCCCAGGCGTTTCTCTAACACATATACATAACTCCATGGACTTACAAGCTCCCCTTTCATTTCACACCGACGACATCCATATACAAAAGAGCATGATATCAACTAGGTACAAGTACCAAGTGCAATGTTGAAAACGTTCCCCATGAAAGCATGGTTCTGCTAATTCCCAACAAATAAGTGCAAGCATATACAACATAGAAGACACAATGGTTCAAGTTTATTAAAGGCAAGTAAAGTAAAGTGTGCCATCAAGTTCGTGAGAGCTTTAATCACTAATTTTTTCATAACAAGTGGAAGGTAAACAAAAGCATGAATATACTTGGAATAGCATAAGCTAGTAGGTAGGTATGGTGGACTCTTTGGAATAACTTGGTTTGGGGAGTTGGATGCATGAGTGGAACTCATACTTTGTTGTGGAGGCTAGCAAAAGACTGGGAGCGACAAACTAAGAGAGCAATAATGGCCATAATCATGCAGAGAGACAAAACATCATTGATCAAAGAATAAAGTGATACTACAAGTTGAAAACTAAAGGATCATAAAGGCTATGGTGACTTGAGACAATCATAACATGGTGTGAGCATGTGCCAAGTCAACCCAAATAAAGCATCAAAGGAGAATACCACTATACTATGCTTTAATATGCTAAAACAACGCATGATTCATCCAAGGCACATTAAGAAATCTCAATTGTTTATAACAAGTAATGCTACAACATAGAATACTAAGCATAAATCCAAAAAAATATAAAGCATGGCATGACAAAGCATAGGCCACAGTCAAAAACAAGCTCTTTTTACCACAAAAGTATGAAGTTTTCCTACTCTTTTCCAAACCAAACCAAACTATTTGCAAACCAAAGTGTGAAAGAGGGGGTGCAACCAATTTATTCAGAAAACTAAGCAAACTAAACCAAAACAAAAACGAAAAAGAAGACGCTCCAAGAAAAACACAACTGTGCATGAAACAATAAAAATGAAGCGTTTGGAAGAAATCTGGGATTTTTATTGATGAAGAAGGGGGATGCCTTGGGAATCCCCAAGCTTTGACGCTTGTACTTCTTGGATATTTCTTGGGGTGACACACGTGGCATCCCCAAGCTTGAGCTTTAGCCCATCCTTCATTTCATTACTCATTCCTTCCATACACCTGAAATTTTCCCTTCATACAAAACTTCACACAATCTCATTAGCAACATTAGTGCACTTAAGATAAATAAGTCTCAAGGTTCAGTTCTAACACCAAATAAACTTCCATTAGAACACTAGCTACTGTAGCACTTTCCCTCAAAAAGCTCAATTCCCCAAAGGAACTCAAGAAGGAACTAACAAGAAGCAAATGCAGAAAATGGCAGAAAACTGTCAAAACAGACCAGCAGGTAAAGACGAATTTTTTCAAAACCTTCTGTTGCTCAAATCAAAAAGTATTGAACTAACGAAAGTTATATAACAACCAGGGCAGAAGCACAAAAAATTACAGCTCAATCCGACGTACAGAGCTCTCTCAGAAATTTTTACGGTGAAGCACAGAAATCTGTTTCGGGACAGCAACTCTCCCAATCATTACTTCACTCTCATTAGAGGTTACTCTTGGCACAAAAAGCAAATAAAAAGGATAAGGAGAGGTTATTACAGAGGTAATAACTTCCAAGACTCAACTAAAACTCTTGGTTTATCTCCCAACAAGTACTTTTCTTTAACGCCTTTAAGTTAGGCATAAGAAGCAAAGAAAGAATCAAGTGTTCTCAAATGAAGAAGCATTAAAACCAACTTTCTTGCCCTTACCTCTCTTATTTTTATTCTTAACCTTTGGGAAAATGTGATTGTTTGGTGGAGAAGAAAGGTGCATGGTCCCCTTTCCCACATCTATTATTGCTCCAAGGAGTTCTAATAGGGACCTTCCAAGTGTAATTTGTCCTTTTCCTGCACATTCAATAACAAGATAATCAGTAGAAATCATTTTCCCAAGGATCTTTGTAAACACTCCTTCAGCTATTCCAATAGGTAATATGGTAGTATTATTAGCAAAAGATATTTCTTTTCCTCCCTCAGTAAGCCCCCAAAGATTCAAAGATTCATAAATATCTTTGGGCATATAACAAAATTCAGACATGATATCGCAGCGGGCTTGAAAAGTATCAGTGTTTATCTCAATCTTTACTGTAGGGAGCCACTTTGATGGTTCGGAATTTGGAACATAATTGTGATGCTCCCTAAGAGTGTTCAATCTTTTAAGCTAGTAGTGCTAGTCTTAAGAGTGTTCAACCTAGCAAATATTTTTGCAAAAGAAATATCAGTTTGGCTAGGCATGTTGTAAGTGAGGATCAATTTCTTTATAGCATTAATAGCATCATCCTCATTACATTGGAGGAAATCTCCTCCCACAACAGCATCTAGAGCATATCTATAGCAAAGAGCAATCCCAAGGTAAAAACTGCTAAGGAACAAGCTTCAAGTCATTTTAGGCTCAGTTTTTTCATGTAGATCAGAGATTCTAGACCAAGCTTCCTTAAAACTTTCCTTAATTCCTTGTTTAAAAGTGAAAATCATTTCCTCGGGTGACATAGTGATTGGAGCAAGGCTAGACATGAAGGCAACTTAAGATAGGAACTAAATTTTTTTTGTGTTTTTCAAATAAGAAAGCAAACAAGTAAAACTAATTTTTTTTGTGTTTTTTGAAGAACAAAACAAGCAAACAAAGCAAAAAGAAACTAAGAAAAACAAAAACAACAAAGTAAAGAGATTGGTTATGAGGGACCCCCCTTGTGAAGATGTCCTTGACTCCCCGGCAACGGCGCCAGAAAAATCTTTGCTAGCTCGTGGTTGATGTAGAGCCCATTGGGAACCCCAAGAGGAAGGTATGATGAGCACAGCAGCGAGTTTTCCCTCAGTTATGAGACCAAGGTTTAATCGAACCAGTAGGAGCAATGAAACACCCCAAAGGTGTTACTAGCTGAGCTTTGGCAGGGCGCAGTACCGCTGCTCGTAGCAACGTGGAGACCTGCACAACACAACCACCGAACTTTATCCCCAACTTGCGATGAGGTTGTCAATCTCACCGTGTTTTGCGGAAAACAAAGGATTAAACATATCGAATGGAAAGAAGTAAAAGTTTGCAGAAAGTAAACACAAAGCAGTAAAACATTGTAGATTGTATGTAAAGTAAAATGACCGGGATCCATAGTTCACTAGACGTGGCTCTCCTTAAATAGATAACATGCTGGGTGAACAAATTACAGCAGGGCAATTGACAAACACCGAGAAAGCAATACATGCATATACTAATCATCTTGACTCCTCTGAGGCTTGATTGGGCATTACAACATAATACATAGACCACCATCCAACTGCATCTATGACTAATAATCCACCTTGAGGTTATCATCCGAACCCCCTCTAGTATGAAGTTGCAAGCAACAGATTATTGCTTTACGAACTGCGTGTAAAGTAAACAATACGATTGTTCTATGAACAAAGGATTGTTGTTTTCTCCCTAGTAGCAACAGCACATCTAGTACCTTAGAGATTTCTGTCACTTCCCCATATTACCAGAGGCATGAACCCACTATCGAGCATAAATACTAACTCTTGGAGTTGCGAGCATCTACTTGGCCAAGATAGCCACTAACAACGGAAAGCATGCAAGATCTCAAATAACAAAGACATGATAGAATCAATAATCAATCTGAAATAGCATCTCAATATCCATCGGATCCCCGCAAACACAACATGTATGAATTACAAAAGATGATCTTAATCATGAACGGAGCTCACAAGATCTAAACATGAAAGCACAAAGGAGGAGAAACCAGCCATCTAGCTACTACATGGATCCATAGTCCAAGGATGAACTACTCACGCATCACACTGGAGGCTTGCATGGTGATGAAGAAGGCCTCCAGGGTGAATTCCCCTCTCCGGCAGGGTGCCGGGAAGAGCTTCAGATCCCTCCCGATCTAGGGATGGAGATGACGGCGGCTACAGACTCTTTCGTGGATTTTTGATCGGGTACTTAGGGTTTTCGTCCCAAGGGCAACTTATAGGCGGAAGGAGAGGCCGAGGGGGTTCCGGGAGCGGCCACACCACCCCCGGCGCTGGCCAGGCCTGGCTGCGCGGCCAGGTGGTGTGGTGGCTCCCTGTCACTTCTCCGTCTCGTATTCTGACACTTGATCCCTTCCGGAAAAATAGGCACTTTGGCTTTTGTCCCGTCCAATTCTGAGAATATTCATTTTCTGACTTTCCTAGAACCAAAAATAGCAGAAAACAGGCAGCTGGCACTGTGGGTCTTGTTAATAGGTTATTCCAAGAAATCATATGAAAAGTACTACAAAGTTGGAACAAAACACAAGAAAGTGGATAAAACCAAGCATGGAACATCAAAAATTATAGATACATTTGCAATGTATCACTTATCCGTTTTGTTTGGGTTTTGTGTCAAGATCGACCTCTAATGAGAGAGAAGTAAGATTTGGGGAAGTTGCTGTCCCGAAACAGATTTTTGTGCTTCACCGTAAAAAATCATGAGGGATCTCTGTATGTCGGATTGAGCTGTAATTTCTTGTGCTTCTGCCTCAGGTTGTTATCACTTTCGTTAGTTTTGCACTTTTTGATTTGAGCAACAGAAGATTTTTGAAAAAATTGATCTTTACCTGCTGGTCTGCTTTGACAGATTTTGCCAATCTTGCATTTGCTTCTTTATTCGATTTCCTTTTTGAATTCTTTTTGAGTTTTCGGAAGGAGTTGCTACAGTAGCTTATGTTTTGATGGTTTTTAGTTGAATTTGGACTCAAAAGGTTTTATCACTTCACTTATACTAATGTTGCTAATGAGAATTGTGTGAAGTTTTGTGTGAAAGAAATTTCCATGTAGTGGAGATAATGGTGTAATAAGGAAGAGAAGGGTTTTATGACTCAAGTAATAAGTGTATGAAGATGAAGATATCGATGATATTCAAGTGATGACTCCGGAAGAATCTACTAAATACCAAAATCAGAGACCTACAGAGTTCGCTTCCAAATAGGTAACAGTTCTGGTAAGAAAAGTTCCGCGAAAATACAATCCAACTATATTTTTGCAGTTCTAGTCAATAAGGAAAGATACGAAGCGGAAATGGGACGCAAAGGGAGCCAGGGTGGCTCACACCACCCTGTGGCGTGGGCCCACCCCTGGCCGCGCCACCAGGTGGTGAGTCCACCCCGGACTCCGCATCCGACTCGTTTTCACCCAGTACCTTCCTCTTGTTATGAGACTTCGTAATAGATAACCCCCGGATCTTCCGAGGTTCGTATATCGTGTTTTCGTCGCATCTTTGTTTCGACCTGTTTCTGCCAAGACATACTCTTTGAAGGTATAGAAGCGCAATGGTGTCCGCCAAGGATAAAGGGAAGGAGCCTATGGAGGAAGACATCCAAGACCCTGGGAAGGAGAAGGAGATCAATAGTGAAGGTGAAGAGGAGCAAGGCCAACATCCGCATACCGGCGCTACCACTGCAAGCATTGGAGTGGTGACGAAACCTGTCGGGGTTAGAAGGACTGCACGGATGCAGACTGGGGGGAAAGCTCCTCGTCATAGTTTGGCTCCACGGTAACTTCCTCCACACACCAAGAATCCTTTCCATACCCTTATCCATGAGCATCAATACCAGAATATGCCCAAGGGGAAATTACCCTCCAATTGGGATTTGCCTCGTTCTAGCCATGCAGGAAAATAAGACTTCAAGGAGGAAGAGTGTGGAAAGAATAGCAAGAGCTGGAATTCTCAACCCGACATGATCATGAGCCGCATTGAGCAAAACGCGCAGCTGATTCGTAATCTCACCTTCGAGATTGAGGACTTGGGGAAACTTATCAGAGAGCTCATTGAGAGGATACCATCACCACCAAAGGAGTAATTCATCATCAGGTTTGGCATCCCCTTGGTTTGTTCCAAGCTTGGGGGAGTGCCCCGGTATCACACCACTATCTTCTATCTTTTTACCTTATTAGTAGAGTCATATCATGAATAGAGAAGTTATTATGTAGGATGGTTTGCATTATGGAAGTGTCCCCTCTCTCGTTAGATATGTATCCCTTGGTGTGAGTTATGGATTATTAATGAGAAGTTCTATCATTCACTCTTTTGCATAGCTTATATTAGTTTTAAATTCATGGTTATATGATTGATCTTGTTATTAGTATTGGTATCACTTTGGGATCATTGAGTTAATTTAGTTGGTTTTGGCAAACCTGGCTCGGTCAGTAGCAACACTATTTTTGAGAGTTGAAAGAAAAAAGATAAAAGTACTCTAAAGAAATATAATTTCATCATCTTTCTTTCTTGATTTGCTCATAAGTCTAGTATTCTCTAGTTAAGATCTTTTGTGCTTCCAAGGAAGATTGCATGTTTGTTTTTATCACTTGTATGTTTGTTTGTTTCCTTCAACTCTTGTACTTGCTACCCAGCCTTGCTAGCCAAAAACCTGTACTGAGAGGGAATTCTTCTCGTGCATCCACTCCTTTAAACCAAAACCCACGCCATTTGTGTCCACCATACCTACCTAGTAGCATTATTGCTATTCCAAGTAAATTCCTGTTTTATCTACCTCCCAAATTAAACTTGTTATGTGAAAATTAGTGATTAAAGCTCTCACGAACTTGATGGCACACTTTATTTTTCTTCCATTTAATAACCTGAACCATTGGGTCCTTCTTTGTTGCGTATATGCTTGCGCTTTATGAGTTGAAGTTAGCAGAACCATGTATCATGGGGAACGCTTTCAACATTGCATTGGTACTTTGTACCTAGTTGATATCATGTTCTTTTGCTTATGGATCTCGGCGGTGTGAAATAAAAGTGGAACTTGTAAGATCATGGAGTTTATATGTGTGTTAGAGAAATGCCTGGGCCGCTAGCCTAAGCCATGCCTAATCATGGTAGAAACTTGCAGCATAACTATAGTGAGCATTCTATGAAGCATCCTCAATAAAAACCTATGAAAATAGCAAATAAAAAGATTGCTGAGATGCTCACTGTATGCTTGCCTTGTCATTTTGATTATGGGATAGCCCCTGTGTCATGTGCAAGGGGTACCCCGTTGGCGGTTCTCAATGATACACATGTATTTACAATGACAAGAGCTTACTCGTGACTGAAGTTGAGTAGCATGAGGTTCGGTACTCATAAGTAAGGGGCATGAGATTTCAACTTATAACTTGTCAAGCATATACTCTTAGTTGTGTTAGTTTAACCTTAATCACCAAAAGATGCCTATGATAGGGGCAATGTGAGCTAAAAGATAGTAAGTATCATAATTTTTGGGAGCTCTTTATGAGACTTGCAATCCCTGCTTCCCTCTGCGAAGGGCCTTTCTTTTACTTTTTAGTTGAGTCAGTAAACCTATTCCCTTCCATCTCAGCAAGTATTTTGAGTTGTTGTGTTTCATTCATTCATATGATGATTTATTCAATCATGTTTCTTATGTTCATTGCTTTGCACATTGCTCTTAACTTGATGTTTACTACTTTGGAAGCTAACATTGAAAACCAGCCATTTGTAAACTCCAGCAAATTATCAACTATTCTTCGACCAAGAGCTAAGTTTGCCATTACCAATTATGATCTACTTTATGTATCTTTATTGTGTTTACGTTACTCATTACAAGTTGAGTTATATAATAGTGAGTTGTCTTCTATTATGATCTGTGTATTTGATGAATGTGATGCTTCTTGTCTGTATTATTTTATCGACTCTTCACTCCATAAACCTGAGGCCATGTTTATTGAGCTCAGTTTCGCTTGGGGACAAGCAAAGTCTAAGCTTGGGGGGAGTTGATACGTCCATTTTGCATCACTATTCTATGTCATAATTCACTATTATTCATTGATATATTTCGTATTGAGAGGTGATACTTATGTTATTTCTTCTGTTTTTGCATGGTTGATGACTTTTGGAGCATGGACCGCTGTAGTCAGGATTCTGATGGAAAAGGTGTTGTTTGGAGGCAAAATTTCGCGAAGATCAGAAAATCCAAGAAAATATACGGAAAATCCTATTTTTCCAGAAGACGAAGGAAGCCAGAAGGGGGGCTGGAGATAGGCCACAGGGGGCCCACACCACCCCCTAGCGCGGGCAGCCCTAGGCCACGCCAGTAGGTGGGGTGGCCGCCCTGGCCCACTCCAGGCTCTCCCCTCTGGCGTATATCATCCTCTCGAAACCCTAAGACTCGGGGGGTGACCACAGAAAGATTCCGCCGCTTCTGCGGGGCGGAAAACACCCAGAGAGAAAGATCTCTCCGGCAGACTGATTTCTGTCGAGGGAATTCCTTCTCGGAGAGGGGAGATCGTCGCCATCGACACCATCATCAAGCTGGACTTCATCGGGATCATCATCATCATCACCATCAACACCCTCATCACCATCTCCATATGTAATGGCATAGTTCATAGGGGAAACTTTCCCGGTGTTGATTACTCTTTGTAGTTGATGCTATTGAGTGAACCATTGAATTATTGTTTATGTTCAGATTGTTATACATCATTATTCCATCTCAGATCATGATCCATATGATGTCTTGTGCGTAGTTCGTTTTGTTCTTGAGGACATGGGAGAAGTCATGTTGTTAGTAGTGGAATTGTGTTGAGAAAGATTCAATAGTTTGTTATTTAAGTTGTGGTGTACTTCTTCTAGTGGTGTCATGTGAACGTCGACTACATGACACTTCACCTATATGGGCCTAGGGGAATGCATTGTGTATTTGGCTACTAATCGTAGGGGTTGCCAGAGTGACAGAAACCTGAACCCCCGTTAGGAAACCATTGCACAAGGGACGTAAGGGTCTTAGAGTTTAAAGCTGTGGTTAGGTTTCTACCTTAATTACTTTCTTGTACTTACGGATGTTTGCAAGGGGTATAATCACAAGTATGTATTAGTCCTAGGAAGGTCGGTACATTAGCACAGGTTCACCCACACAACACTTAGCAAGCTAAAGAAGATTAATCAACTATATGAAGCGAAAGCACTTAACAGTCTTCCCATGTGTCCTCGAGAACGTTTGGTCATCTTAAGTAATACAACCGGCTTGTCCTTTGCTACATAAAGGATTGGGCCACTTGCTGCATTTATTCCTACTGTCTTTTATTTACTCGTACTTTGTTTACTTGCTTTATCAAAAATCCCTAAAAAACTGTTTGCTAAGTATTTGCAGAGAATTCCTGATCCATACCACTAGCCAGCACCTTCTGCTCCTCGTTGGGTCCAACACTCTTACTTATCGAAAATACTGCGATACACCCCCTATACTTGTGGGTCATCAATCGCCAAAGAAAAAAGAAGAGAAATACTTCCACGATTCATATAGCATGGGCATGATATGTCTAGTGGTAAAGCCAGGAAAGGATTCAGTCTCCACGGCAATGACTGATTTCAAGTTTGGTGTGTCGAAAGGAGTCATTGTCATGGACCCAGAATCCTTTCCTGGGCTTGCCACTAAACATATTATGTCTTATGTATATGAATCTCGAAAATATTTGTCCTCTTTCGACTTTGGGGCTACGAGATAAAATAGTTTATCATTTCATTGTATCGCCAATGACGAAAGGAAAGAAATCATTCCACGATTCATATAACAATGTTGCCAGTGTTATACGAATAGTGAAGTACTATCTTTCTTCCTTTCGATTTGGGACTACAATAAGATATTTGAAACTACATTTAATTCACGCTATCTAATCTATTCGTATTGCCAAATACAAAAGAAGAGAAATACTTCCACGATTCATATAGCATGGGCATGTTATGTCTAATGGCAAACCAAGGAAAGGATTCGGTCTCCACGGCAATGACTCATTTCAAGTTTGGTGTGTCGAAAGGAGTCATTGCCATGGACCCAAAATCCTTTCCTTGGCTTGCCATTAGACATATTATGTCCTATGTATATGAATCTCGAAAATATATGTCCTCTTTCGACTTTGGGGCTACGAGATGAAATAGTTGCCTCATACTTAGGTTGGGCACGGAAAATGACAATGTCGCTGATGGACCTGGTACGGCAAGTAGAGTATATGCACAAACCTCTACTCTACTTGGCACACCAGATCCAGCAACGGCATGGTCACACACATGAAGCCACAACATGTTTTAATCATCGGCATTTCGAAGAAAGACAAAGAAAGCAAACCACAAGAAGTAGGGCGGCAATAACGAATGAAAAGCAACAAGCACTTAAAATAGTTCATAACACAAATAACTAGCTAGTGTCGCTCACAATCAAGTTCAACAGTTGACGAAACATACTCTAGAGGTTTTGCTAGGCAAGTTTAACATAATGATAAGAGGTTACAACATGAGTTCGAAACTAACAGCTAGCTACCCAGGCAATGCAATCATCAAGACTTCTTCAGCTGTTCAGTCGGCTTTAGGGGGGCATTGATGAAGCCCGACCGAGTTTTCGCCATCTGCATGAACGTCCTGCGGTCACCCTGCTGCGCTAAGCGTTCGTCTATCTCCCTATTGGGCGGTGTATTGCCGCCATAGAAGAGGCCCCCGGATTTCATGACTCCCTAGTGCACGATTGTCGCGAGCTCCTCCTGGATGTCGAAGATGTGATGCCTGAGGTTGCCATCATATATTATTGCAAGCCTTTCAGCCCACTTCGCGAGGTCAGATGGCAACGTTTTGCTCTCCATGTCATTGAAGAACGCCTTCATGTGGTAAATGGCGTAGAAGGCATTCTTCCTACTGCCAGACAACTGCTTGACGCAAGCGAACTTAGTGTTGTGGCGGAACACGTGCGCGCCAAACTTCACATTTGGCTTTGCCGGTTTGGCACCTCCCACTACGACGTAGCCGGTGAGAGCACCATCAAGAATGTTCTTGATATTGGTGTAGTTTATCGAGTGCACACTGTTTGAGTCGAGGTACACGGCTGTTGAGTGTTTCAAATTCAAGCATATGAGCACGCAGCCTCTCTAATCATCCTCCATGATGGGATGGTAGGGAAGGAGAATCACATCCTTGTCCAAGTATGTTTGCAAGAAGGTGGAGAGGTAGTTGGTCGCCAGCGTTATGTCCTCGGCATCTTTCAGGACGACGTCCTGCATGAAGTAGGGATCCACTATTTGGATGCCCGGGATCTTGTCTCTGGTGATCTGCATGGCCATATTGAGGGAGAATAGCCAGACTAGGGTATTGTGCAGTCGGAACCCGTTCAACATGTCGAAGATGTCGGAATGTCGCAGGTAGAAGATATCCTCGGGGGGTACATTGACGAAGCACGACACATAAGGCACCTTAGCCTTGAAAACGAGGTACGACTGATCGTTCTTGTGAATGCGGCGCTCCTCAATTGTGAGACGACTATAATGAAGATTGCGCATTTGAGAGCATGTGACCTCGAGCAACGAGTTACACATCATCGGTGCACCTGCCACGTGCTGCTGATTCCTAGCTTGCCCCACAGGGCCGTCCTGAGCCCGGAGAACAAGATTTGGAGCCTTGCTCCGGTCACCCTTAGGCTTCCTTTTGCGACCCTTCTTCGGTCCCTTTGGGGCATCGTCCACCGCGTTCACCTCACCGATCACCTTATGAAGGGTGATGGGGTTAATCAAAGGAACTGTTGGCCTTGGAGGCTCGGTGAAGGGGGCGGGTGGCGGCGTCTCCTGACTAGTTGGGAAGAGACTCACCTGGCAAGGGGGTTTCGCCGGTGCTGGTTGGGTATCGGCAACTTGATGTGTGCCTGATGGTCCCGGCTCATACCAATCAGAAAACCTTGTGTTAACGAACTGGTCGCCGACGTTCGGATCAATTTCTCCATCATCATCATAGGGATCCTGTGACATGTTATCCAAGTCTTCCATCTCGAAGTATTCATCATGTGTTGGTTGTGCTACCTCTGGGGTGATGTTGAGCTAGTCCTCTGTCCCCAAATGGATATGCCTCTTCAGCCATAGGTACAAGTAGCCAAAGCCGGTATTGAGGACCGCTGCCGTCTCCTCATCATCCCATCCTTGAGGTTGAGAGGGAGGTTCCACTTGCTCGTAGCCCGGAAGCACCATACTGTATCTGACCCTCATCATGTCAGGTGGCATTGTGACATTGTGCATTTTGTGGTTCTCCGGTTGAACGATAGTACCCTTGGCAACATCCTTCAACTGGCCGCCCACCCAGTGCATTAGAGTGCAAGGAGTGTCTCCCTACGAAAGATATGTAGGCCGGGCGTCAGTAAAATGAAGATCAAGTCATCGGTGAGGTTAAGCCTCCCAACTCTCGCTTTAATTAGTTAGTTACCTTGAGGGCGTCAAACTCGGCCAAGGTCGAGGCACCGCCGCCGGCAGGATTGAGCGCGCAAGTGGCGGAGTGGCTGCCTGATGGCACGGTGGTGCGGGCCGCAGCGGGCAAGTTAAGCTCTAGAGCTGGAGGAGTCTCCACCACCACCGGCACTGCTGGAGGAGTCACCAGCGCCTCCGGCCATGCCATGTTGTACGATTGGGCGCTGTCGAGGTTGGGAACCGGTGGCGGCCCTCGTTTACCACCCTTCTGCCACTTGATGTACTTTTCCATGTAGGAGGGAAGGATGGTGTTGAGCTTATCGTTCATTTGTGTCTGGACTTGTGCCTGGACTTGTGTATGAACTTGTTCTTGGAACTTTGTCTCGACAGCCGAAACAGCCTGGTTCACGGCATCTTGGACTATATTGGGAAAGGCTTCCACCTGTTCCCTTAGGTGTCTTACCTCGGCGCTTTCGTCCTTCCCGCCCTTCCGCTCCGTGCTGCCATAGTACTCGGACCATGTTATGCCGCCAAAGCCGACCACACGACCAGCCGATGACGGGGCCGCCAGGGGCTTGACATTCTTTGTCTGGTTCAGCGCCCTGTTAAAAGTGGTGTCCCACTTGGCGACAGGCGCCCACCCCTGCGATGAGGAGCTCCTACACTCCTCGTCCTGCGCACAAGGGACGCGAAACATTTGATCAGAAAACTGGACTTCATTAATTAATCGTGAACGCAATTAATCCACTTGCATGCAAACTACTTACATATTTTCTCATGAAGTCCATCACCTTTGTAGTGAAGGGGCCGATGGGCTCCGAGGAATAATCAGAACTCCCTTTCGTCTTGGCAAACCGGGCCCTGACAAAGTGCTTTGCCTACAGCTCTTTTTTGTCGTCAAAGGGAGGGGTCAACCCCTTTGCACAAGCGTCGGTGTCCTCCTTCTCCCATTTGGGAATCGCAGCTCTATAACCACCGGAGCCGAGATAGTGGGTACCAAGGTTCTTCTCGTACAACTCCTTGAAGTACTGACTCTTGGCCTTTCCCATGGAGGATTCACATCTGGCCTTGAACACCTTGAGTTGTTCTTCCGTGGCTAGAGGCTCCCTCTTGACGATCTCCGAATAACTTAGCTCGTCCTCGAAAATAAGCTTCTTCACCCGGACCTTCCAATTCGACAAGGCCTTGGTCATCTTCTTGAGGGCATACTTGTTCACCGGATTCCCTTTGAGATTGTCGTTATTGTACTTGTGTTCCTCATCACCCGAGAACGCGTATCTTGTGTACAGCTTTCGGAAGACCTAGATGCGGAAACCCCTGTTCTCTTCGGCCTTTAGGTTCTCCGGGTTGATCGTGACGGTGTTCCGGAGGATTGCCATGAGTTGGTTTGAGTAACCCGCGACAAACTCGGTCAGCTCCAAAGACACACCTTCATCGTTCACGCTTGTGATGATGGACCTTTTGATGTCGACCACGATTGGGGAATGCTCCTTCCGGGCCTTCTTCGATGTGCTACCACCGTCCGTAGTAGCTTCACCGCCGCCATCAGTGGTAGTGGCGTCGCCATCCGTGTCCCACATCTCCTCATTGCCCGACGACATATCCTCGTCCGCCTCCATCTCGTCGTCCCGCGAAACAAATTCCGGATCCTCTTGGGATTCCATCTCCGCCTGCTGCTCCCAAAAGGACTTCTTGCTAGAAGGGCCCTGCTCCGCCGACATATCTAAATACACAAATAACTGGAACTAATAAGCACAAAAATTCACAAAAAAATTCGGCATAACCTTTGCTAATTTTCTATGTCTAGGAGTGCCAGAAATTCGCCGGAACAGAAATGAATCAACATTCCGGCGAAACATTGGCAACTCAAAAAGAATAACCTGCACAAAAAAGCCTAAATAGGCACAAACACAACCATTTTGCTGCCAGCATACACAAACACAGCCATACACAACTTGCTTCCAGCAGCATACAAGAAATCTGGACAGCATACAAAGGTAAGCCTTTATGACCTTCTCTGCACATGCACAAACTAAAAAAATAAAGAGACAGAAGCTCATTCACAAAAAATAAACTAAAGCTCAATAACAAAAAGGAACAGAAGCTCAATATTTATTTTATTTGCATGTGCACTGTTTTATTTTAACATCATGGAGAATTTGGTAGCTACACTCTAGAATATGTTCTTATACAGTGTTTGGCCTCAGTCTTAGCATCCTTGGCAGCCAATTAGAAGTTCCCTAGAAAGTGAATCCCAATGGCAAACTACCAAAGAATAGCTACCACCGTGTACACTCCAGATGGAGGCATCACAGTGGAAGATATGCTAGCAGCAGCCATAGATCTTGGCTAAACCAGAGAAGCATCCAACTATGCATAAAACAATTTTGGGTAATCTCAAAGCTACCTCTAATCATTCATGTCTCACAACTGAATTCAGCAAGTCAACCTAGCAACAAGTTATTTTGAGCCAGCAGTAAATACATGTCTACAAATCCACTAACAAGAATCAAGCAAATAAAAGATGGAACTATAAATGCCTCACTCCCAAGTTCAGAACCTCTGCAAGCTATATTCCTCACATGCTTTTTCTGACTACCTTGAGATATATTGCACCTATAGCTTGCTCTAATTCTTGAATAGCATTCAAGGAATCTAAAACTTGTAGTACTTCATTTTTCTCTAAATTAATACTAATTATGGAAGGGTTGAATGATCACCATACTTTATACTCCCCCTGTTGTTGCTTTCTGATGAACATTGGGATCAAAAACCTCTAGTGAACACTAGTGAGTGGTGAGGGGGAAAATGTAGAGATATGGGTTCAAGTACTATTAGTAAAGATGAGATGTAAAACAGAGCTACTTCTTAGGAGATGTTTTCCACACCCAATAAACCTTCTGGTGGTGGTTACTTACTTACAGTTACACACACTTCATTTCTGACCAAGTCAAGCAGTGTGCCTGGTGGAAGCAAGATGCTTTTTTATCTAGTGTATGGTCTAGGTAAAGCTTGTGCCAAATGTAGTAGAAACTCAACAGAAAAATGTCAGATGGGTACATGATGAAGTGCTGGTTTCAACAAGGAAAGGAGAACATGTGCAAGGGTAGGCACCACAGCTAGATCGTGGGGCCTCTTCTGTGCAGATCTAAATGAACTATGACGCAACTTTCTCAAGTGCAACAAAAGGATAAATATGCTAATCTCGGGTCATGTTTTCAGCATGTAGCTCTCACTATTGTCAGGATCCCGATTGGATCTGACAGAAAGAGGATCAAGAAGAACTAGGATTTGAGAGAAATTGGAGATAAAAACAGATAAATTGCAGATCTAAATAAAAGATAAATTGCAGGAAATAAATGAGAGAATTAGGGTTTTGATTTTCTTCCCTTGATTCATAGAATACAAGGATATCCTTATATGGAGTGTGGCCTGCTACTGGATGACCTCACAAGGAAATACCAATACTACCCTTATAGCTAGTAATGCACTAGTAACCCCATATTACATACTAATACCATTCCCTGACAACTATCCACCATATTATGTTCATGTCTTGTGGACTGAATACCAGCACTGACGAAAATACCACACCCAGACGAGACATAATTATAGATACATACATGCACAATGAACACCGTGGGTACACACACATAAAACATCCCAAGGTCTAGACAGAAGAATTACACCCAGTCAAAAATCTAGCCAAAGAATCTACTTCGACGACAACGGTTGATGTCTAATGGGAGGGAAGAGGGGTAGGGGACACCTTTGAGACAAAACCGAAGGTAAATAACCAAGAATACAGATTTTTTCTTTGACAACAAACCAAGAACTCCAATTACTATTGTCAACAAAAAAAAGAACTCCAATTACTGATTGATGCTAAGCTAGCTATAATAATATGGTTGATTTCAGGATTTGGAGGAGATGCACTGGAGGCCTCCATTTTACAAAACCCCTTCTCCTCCATCGTCAGGCAGAGAAGAAGGAAACAGGGGAGGCCATGCCACGCATTTCCTCAATCTTACGATTCTGGTAGTAGTCTACTTCTACTTGATACTAGTACTACTTTTCTCTTAATAGATGCTACTGGTACTACTAGTATTACTACGCGAACAAACTGCATCTAATCACTCACTACTCCTTAATCACCTCTGGATTCCGCCATGAATGCTCGCACGTCCGCGTTCTTGGATTTTTTTAGAGGGGGGGAGAGGGGTAGGGAAAAGGGGGAAGGGGAGGGAGAGGGGAAGGGGAGGGAGAGGGGAATGGGGTCACCTCGACGACGGTGGACGGCGGGCGTGGACGGTGGTAGGAAGGGGCAACAACGGCGCGACAGAGGAAGGGGCGGCGCGGGCGGGCTCATCCTCCTGGGCGCGGGCAGGCTCCTCCTCCTCTTGGGCACGGCGGGCGGACGGGCGGGCTCCTCCTCCTCCTCCTGGGAATGGCGGGCGGGCGCGGACAGAGCAAAGGCGACGGGAGCAGCGGAGCAAAGGCGATGGCAGAGCAAAGGTGACGACAGTTTCGTCTGATCTAGAGAAAAAGTGAAAGAGGAAAAAAAGGCTCGATCGACCAGCTTATGCGAGGCGCATATTTGAAAATGCGCCTCGGGTAAGTTTACGCGAGGCGCATCTAGCCAAAATACGCCTCAGGTATTCTCTAGCACTAGTCAACTAGCGCAGTGCACTGTATCTGTCAACAAACTGGCACTAGCCCACTAGTTTCGTCCCTTGTCCTAAACTAAAGCCTAGCCACCCAGGTTCGAATCCTGGTGGCTCAAATTTTTTGAAAACTTTTTTGAAGGCTATTTATCATGTAAAAACATTGTCCAAACACAATATGAACTATAAAATATACTGCAAATATTTTCAAAATTCAAATATTGCCAAAACAACAAAAGTGAGTATTATGAATGTGTCTCATCGATACATAATATTCTCAATGCAATATTATAACATACAAAAAATGATAATTATGAATGTTTCGATACATAATAGTATGCCACACACACACGACAGTTCTTGACAATGGTCGGAGCGCGTTAGCATTTCTTGACAATGGTCGTCTTCTTGCCCTTCTTTGTCGCGGTTGCATAGGTTAGGTCTGGGACGTATTCACTACTTCTTTTGAATGGGAGTCCTTTCTTAGGTAGGATTGTGGTGTACGGTGCTTGGTTGTCGTATCCGTCTTCCATCTTTGGTTCACCGTTCTGGTCAAAGTCTTGCTCGTTGGCGACTCCGTGCATTCCGATGATGTTCCTTTTGCCTCTCCTGACGACAACCCGTCTAGGCTTTGACGGGTCTGTGATGTACCAGCATTGGTCGACCTTGCTAGCTAGAAACCAAGGCTCATTTCTTGCGGGTGCGTTCGTGCTGGTGGTCTTTGACGGTATAACCATGGTGGTGAAATATCGGCCTTCTTTCTCGACGCTCTTGGCCCACCTGACACGGAACATCGGCACCTTCTCCGTAATGTAGTCGAGCTCCCAAATCTCCTCGATCATTCCGTAGTATATTTCCAGGACATCGGCGGTGTAGAATATCCCCGTAACCCCTGAGTTCTCGTAATCGCAGTTATTGTCCTTTTCCTCTGTATAGAACGTGTATCCATTGATATCGTATGCCTGATAGGTCATCGGGTTGTGCGAGGCTCCCCGTGACAAGGAGAATATGAGTATATCTTCCTCCGAGTACTCGCCCTGCGGTGGATTAGCAATGACCTTCTCCCCGAACCACCGCGTGAAACCAGAGTTGTGCTCCTTGATAACATCTTCCTCCGAGTACTGGCACCCCTGGTCAGCGTAATTCTTCTTGATAAACTGTTTGTGCTCATATATGTATGGATCGACCACCTGCAAGTGTTATAGCGCGACCAGGTTTGCTCTTTCAAAGTGCTTGGTTCGGCCCTCGATGTCGACATGCTTTGGGCGCCGACCCTCGTGGTGACCACATCCAGCGAGCCTCCCAAGGTGCTTGTTGAATGGCAGGCCAAGAGGGGCCTCGGTTTGTAGAAAGTTCGAGCAGAAAGAGATGCACTCTTCGGCCAGGAAGCCGTTTGCTATGCTTCCATCTGGATGGGACATGTTCTTAACGTATCCTTTGATGTGTCCATTGAGCCTTTCGAACAGCATCATGCTTCACAGAAACGGAGGACCGAGTTGGACGATATCCTCCACGACATGGAGAAGAAGATGAAGCATGACGTCAAAGAATGCGGGGGGGGGGGGGGGATAGATCTCGAACTCGCATAGTATCACCATGATCTCGTCCTATAGCCTCATGAGCTGCTTAATGCCTATCGACTTCCGAGAGATGACGTCGAAAAAGTTGCAGAGGCCAAACAACATTTCACGGACGTGCTTATCCATTATACCTCGGATCGCGACCGGGAGTACCTGCGTCATCAGCACGGCGACATCGTGAGACTTCATCCTGCTGAAGCGCTGCTTTGCCTCGTCTAGCCATCTGCTTATCTTCCCCGCGTAGCCGTTCGGGAATTTGACTCCGAGGAGGCACTTCATAAATTGTATGGCATCCTTCTTACTAAGAGTGAAGCACGAGGCCTTGAGCTTGACCTCGCCCTTCTTGACCTGCTTTTTGCCCTTGCGACGATGGCTATTCTGCGTTTCCGTCTCCTCCTCCTTGTCCTCCTCCTCGTCATCGCTAGGTGGTGGTTTAAGTTCATCCCTGATGCCCATATGCTTCAAGTCGTTCCTTGCCTTCGGCCCATCTTTGGTGTTGTCGGTGTTAAGGAGGGTGGCAAGCAGACTCTCGCCCACGTTCTTCGTGATATGCATGAGATCGAGGCTATGAGGCACGCGGAGGATCTTCTAGTATGGCAAGTCCCAGAAAACAGACCTCGCCTTCCATACCTTCAGCAGCGGCTCTGGCTTCTTCTAGGTCTTTCTCGGTGCAGGGCATTCCTTCCAGTTATTCAATAGCTCGTAGATTTGCGTGCCGCTCCTTTGGTCCGGGATTCCTCGGAGCTCGACCGCCCCATCAAACAGATCCCCTAGCTTTCTCCAGGCGTGATTCTTGGGAAGCCACCTCCGAGCCCCAAGGAACACAGTTTTCCCGGACCCGGGATATTTCTGTAGATGGCGGTACATTGTATTATCTTTGCACCTAACGCACCCATAGAATCCTTGGACCACCTGCCCCGAGAAGTATCCTTAACCAGGATAGTCTTGCATCGTCGTGATCACCGCCGCTCTCATGTCGAAGTATTCTTGTCTCGAGGCGTCCCACATACGGGCTCCTTCTTCCCATAATGTGGCCAGCTCCTCTTTCAACAACGTGAGATACAGATTGATGTGTGCACCCGGTTGTTTTGTCCCTTGAACCATCATACTCATGGTTACGTACTTCTTCTTCATGCACAACCAGGGGGAGGTTGTAGATACATACAAACACGGGCCAGGTGCTATGTGTGTTGCTCTGGCTTCCGAATGGATTGAGTCCGTTGGTGCTCATGCCTAGCCTGAGGTTCCTTGACTCTTTCCCGAAATGTTGGTAATATTGGAGGTCCAACGCCTTCCACTGGCAAGAATCAGAAGGGTGCCTCATCATTTCCTCCTTCTTCGGATCATCGTCTTCTGGCCTCTTTCTTTCCGCGTGCCAGCGCATGAGCTCTGCTTCCTTAGGGTCCGCGAAATACCGCTGCAGACGAGGAGTTATAGTAAAGTACCACACCACCTTTCTAGGAGCTTTCTTGGTCCCTCTCTTGTATCGAGAGGTCTTACACACCGGACACGTGGTCTTCTCCGCGTTTGGCCCGGTAGATGATGCAATCATTTATGCAGACGTGGTATTTCACGTGCGGTAGATTGAGAGGGCACGTGACTTTCTTGGCCTCAGCGATACTAGTCGGACATGTGTTCCCCTTCTTGGGAAGAATATTGTGCCAGAATGCAATGTTGTCGTCGAAGCATTCATCGGTCATTTTGTGTTTCGCCTTCATCTCCAGAGCCTTGAGCGTTACATTCAGACGGGTATCCCCGTCGTTGCATCCATCAAACAATGGAGTGACCGTGTCTTTCTTCATTTGCTCTAGCTTAGATTTCTCTCTAGCGGTGGCTCTGGCGTTACTCGTCTCCTTGAGAAGCAGATCTTGGACATGAGGGTCTCGCAGCTAGCTCGAAACATGGTCGACACCTTGATCTTCGTGTTCATGCCCGGCGCCACCTTGATCATCTTTGTGTTCATGCCCGACGTCACCCTGATCTTCATGATCATCACCTACCCCGTCGTCAGTGCCTTGATCTTCGTGATCAGGACCGGCATCTTGATCTTCACCATTATTGACATCATCATCATCATCTTCGTCATCACGTATCCACCGAGTGTAGCCATCCATGAAACTACGTCGGAGCAGGTGCGACTCCAGCATTCCGGAATCGTGCCTTATCAGATAAATCAGCTTGCAGTCACGACACGGACATCTTATCTCCGTCTTGTTTGAGCGTGTCATATCAATCCTCGCGCATCTCATCCACCTATCCACGAGGGCTTTGCGAATCAGTGGTCGGACCATGGTCGCCTATGCGTGGTACAAAGAGCAAGAGGATAATTAGAGTATATATGGACATCTGGATCGCCCAAAAAAATTCGGCATGACCTCTCCTAAAAAGAGGAAATCCGCGAGTGCCAGAAATTCGCCGGAAAAGAAATTAATCGACATTCTGGTGAAACATTGGCATATCAAATGAAATCCCTGCACAAAAAGAAGTATGCACCACGACACAATCATATAGTCGCGGTGTCGCTGACAACGCGCATGAGCATACAAGCAACACCTTCCCGCTTCCTCCAATGACAACTTGCGCAAGAGAGACGGAGGAGAAGTAAAGGGACATGTTGTAGATCTAGAGTAGCAAGAAACTTCACTTACATGTGAGTGTCAACCAATGGAGATTGAGCAAGCTTCTATGGTGAATCAATGTGGGAAATGAGGTGGGGAGAAGGAGGGGGTGACCAAATCTGTCTTTGGGTGGAGAGGAAGAAGTGAGGCAAGTGAGTGGGGTGCATGTAGCATCCCAATTGTCTAACAATTGTAATGCTACTTGGTCTAGTAATATAATGGCTACTTCCTACAGATAATTGTTGCATCATAATTATATCATGCTCATGACATCATGCCACCTTGCATTTGAGCATCATATAAAACCCTTTTTCTTTGGTTCTTCTCTCATATGCATTATTAATTGTATTTGCCTCTTGATATTGTATTTGGTTATTGATATATTGTTTAATGCCCAAGTTGAGTTGGGGGCATATCTTTTATTCAACTCCATCACCTTTCTTTTCACCACCTTATAATTCCACCATCCCATTACCCATGAGCTTGTATTTCTTTTCTTTTGATATTTATTCTAGCTCATGTGGGTTGGGGTGGATCTAATTCTATAATTTCTTTTGCTTGGCCTTTATTCCACATTTTGGAATGCATAAGAATAATGCCATGTTTTATTTTGTTTTCACAAGAATAAACATGGGCATTTATTATTATGCATGGGCCATGCAAGAGTATCACCACCTTTAGCCCATTTGATTTTTCTCTTGGTTTAAGTGGTTCCTTCTTGGTGGGATCATATCCTTCTCTCTCCACCATTCCCATGTCTCATCAACATCATTTTTATTTTCCTCCATGCTTGATGCAAATGAGACCTTTTTCCATAAACCCCCTTTTTCTCTCTTTTCTTGGGTTCACCTCCACCTCATCTCATGCTAAATCAAAGCCTCACTTTTCATCTTGGTTTGATCTATAAATATGTTTTAAAACCTAAACACCTAATCAAAACCCTAACCCTAGTTCTTCTTTTCTCTCTAACCCTAGTTCTAAGCTAAACCCTAACCTTAACCCTCACCTCACCTCTCTCCTCTCACCATGCCAAGGGCCCCTCCCCCTGCCATGCCTGCCCTACCCCAACTAACCTCCCCAACCTAACAAAACCCTAACCCAAGCCACCATATCTAACCCTAGCCTAGCTCACCCGAGCCCCCTCTCTCTTTTCTCTCCCTTTCTCTATGCCATGCTGGCCCCAGCTGCTCCACCACGCCGTCCCCACCTGGCAGCTCCACCCTAACCTGCCCTGCCCTGGCCGTGCACGACAAGCACGTGAGGGAGGAGATGGAAAAAGGTGGCCGAAGCCACCTTTATCTAACCCGAGCCCCACAGGCACCCTCCTTCCTCTCCCTCGCTTTATCCTCCGCCCCACGTCTCCTCTAGCTCACCAGATCCACCTCGGAGCCCTGCCTCTCCCTTCCTTCCTCTCCACCGACCCATCTTCCCTCTCGCCGGCCACCGCCAGAACCACCGGCGTCTCCTCGTTCCGGCCAGCACGCGCGTCGTGGAGGTGGTCGAGGAGACCAAGGAGAGCCCCCTGCATCGCCCTGGACACGCCAACAAGGAGGAGCACCAGGATCGCCAGGACCAGCACCGTCCCGACGAAACCCTAGATCTCTGGCCGCCAGCCTCGTCGTCGCCCTGCTGCGCCCCAAGCCGATCCGCCGCCGTCAACCACCCCGCGGTGAGCCCCTCTACCGCCTAGACATCATCCGCCTCACCGTGAAGCCCTAGCCGCGCTAGGCGTTTCGCTGAACGCCCTCGGTGCGCCGCCGGTCGCTGTTGTCTGCATGTTCCCGCGCCGCATAGTGCCTCAACTGGCCGCGTAGCTGCTCCCTGTCATCTACACCGTCCTACCGCGCTGGTACCGCTTCTCTGCGCGCGCGCCCCGCGTCGCGGGATCGAGTCCCCGTCTCGCTGCTCCATGCACCGCGCACTGTCCCCGTCAGATTCGTCAGATCGACCGAGAAGAACAACAGTACCGCCGCCGTTTTGCACATCCAACCCTACCTTTTTGATCTGCTCAACCCGCGGTACCCCAAGCCCCACCAGTCAGCCTCCCGTGCATCTTATAGAAATGCCCCCGCAGTTTGAGCACATAAACCCGCGCTCCAGCACGACCCCACCGGTCAGCCTCTACGAGCTGACCCGCTGTCACGTGGGCCTCTAGTCGCTGGCCCACCTGTCAATCGCAGAGGCTAGCTAAAGCCGAGGTGAGAAAAGCCTTTTTTCCGCGCGCGTGGCCCCAGTCAGCAGCGGCCCACCCGTCAGTGGCTTGGGTCGAATTCTCATGGGTGTAAAAAGTTTTCCCTGTTTAGCTGTTTTAAGAAAACAAATTCAAAATTGTTTAAATTCAAATTCAAACTAGTTTTTAAATAACTTTTAAATTATAAATCCAAATAATACATATAATATATGTTTTTGAATCAGAAAAATGTGAGGATTTCAAATATGCCATTCAAAATGTTGTTTGAACACTTTAAATTTTCGAGATGATTAAAATTACAATAAAATGCCCTTTTTCTTAATAAATTAATAACTTCAATTCTATAACTCCAAATTTGGCAAATAATATGTCTAAATCGATCAGCGCGACCAGCCCGTTCTATCTATGCAGTCCTTGTTCTGAATTGAAGCATGCATCATGTCATTATTAAAGATCTGAACTGTTTATGACGATAAAACTTGGTTAAATCATTAATAAAAGGCTTTATTTCTTGTATCCACACCTCACCCTTGCCATGCTACTTTAATGCCATGTAAATTGTGCACCATTCATCATGGCATGCTTGTTTGCTTGTCGCATTTTAATTCATATACTTGTGCACTTTATTTATGTTGGTCCTTGTTTGTTTGGTTCTTCTTCGAATAGACACCCAGCAGGAGAATTACCAAGAATCACACGAGTACTACCCAGATCCATCTCTCGTCTCAACTGAGCTGCCAGGCAAGCACTACCACATGCTTGCATACATACAGTACCTATTGCCTCTATCTTATTCTTGCATCATTGAGTCGCGATTGCATTAAATTGAATCCCAAGTACTGCATAGCCTTTACTTTTAAACCCCACCGAAGCTTGTTCCTCCATCCCATGAGCCATTACTACAGGAGTTGTTTGAGCCATGCGAGTCGTAGAAAAGCATGTGTAGGGTATGTGAGTGTCTGATGAATAACGAGGTACCTAAACAACATAACCTGAGTAGTAATGGGATAACTAATGAAAGAGGCACCGGTGAGCAATATCTGCTATTTGTTTTTTCATGCTCACTTGTGTCCCGTAGGACCCCGAGTACTTGATTCATGTTCCTTGACTATTCACACTATCCACATCCGGGAGGCCTTATGGAGCCCCCTGAGCCAGAGCTTGATTCATTCTTATTTCTTGGGGCCACAATTAGTTTGGGGCTTTGTTACTATCCTGTACTTATGCCATGTTACTGCTTTATTTAAGATTGTGCGAGGAGCACCTGTACTGTTTTGGATCGCGCCACGTTTTCGCGGTATCGACAAGGCCAGTCACATTTTTGGGTTCCCAGTCGTTTACAGCCGTCGTCGCAAACCCTGGGTCCGTCTCGGAGCCGGCCAACTTCGTTGCGGGTAGCTTATTGGGGTGGCCCCCTGAAATATTTTTGAATCCTGTGATTGCTTTGTCGTGAATGCCTCGTTGGGTTTTGATTTGGTTTTTCCGAGGTTGATCGAGTGTGTGTTGCTATTTGTGCACCCCTGCAGGGTAAATCTTTCTCAAAGCCGTGTCCGCGGTTATGGACGACTTGGAGCACAGTTTCTCGATCATAGACAAGTATAACTAAAGTACCGCTCTTATTATGACTAAGTATTTGATTAGTAAATAGTGCAACACTCATGGAATGGTTAATAAAACTGCCAACGGATGATGGGGGTTGTTCGTCCGCTTCCTCGTTGGTAAGCGAGGAGGAGGATGGATCTGTTAATTATACTGTTATAACTGTTATTCTTAATTCATGGACATTCGTCTATCATTGGTTAGGCGGATGGTTAGCAGTATCTATAGACTTGTTAGTTATTATCTTTTGCTGCAATTGCGTCACCCCAGGTTGTGTCCCCTTTAGTGGCATAAAGACTTGCTGAGTACCCTAGGGTCTCACACGGTAAATTGTTTGATTCAGATGAACAGGTGTATTCGCAAGATGGGTACTAGGTGGAGGAGACAGATGATGTTGGCAACGATCACGCGGTGTAGAGATTCCGGGAACAGGAATCCGTGAGATCTGTGGGCGGGATGTGTTTATTTATGTGACATCTTATGCCGATTTGCTTCTTATCCGTACTCGGATCTTGTTTTCCGCTTCCGCCTGATACTCTGATGTTTGTTGTATGAGGAGCTATCCTAAATTATTATCTCTATCTAGGATATTTGAATCTTGCCGTATGCCGTTGCAATATTTCTATTTCTTTTTAGATGGAATGGCTCTGAGGACTGTTGTATGTGGCTTGCATGCATACTCATTTGTGTATGTAGTTGATCCCTTTGTCTGCCGATTACGCCGCTCGTTCTTGTCCCGACGTTCTGGAAGTGGTTAGGACAGCCAAAAGGTCTACCGTGAGTGGCCATGGGCCCCACCGTACTATTTTAACCACTTTCGTTCGTCTAGGCATGTAACTAAGAGCATAATTCACCGAGGTAGTTACAATTGGTATTAGAGCCATCCCGCCCTTCAGGGTCTCAGCCAAAATGGTCGTTGTCAGTCTAGCAAATATTTTGGTAGTTATGTATACTAGGGAACAAACAAACGTGAGAGTAGGACTGCTTCCATTTTTCTTCTTACCCACCCATCCACCCTTTTCTCGTAAGGAAGTGTAACGTTTTCAATCCTCTTCTAAAATTCAAACTAGGATTCACGTGTTCTGGGTTCCGTAGTACCATAGGTTGTGTGTGTGTGTGAAATCTTTGTCTATCTGTTGCATCCAAATGTTATCAATATCTGCCTTTTGGTTATCAACTGTTGGTACATTCCATACCGACAGGCCTTTGTAAACCGACGCGATCTATCTGATTCGTTGTACACCGATGCGATCTATCTTACTCTTGGTTATCCGACGTTATCTTGTTGGGGTGTTCTTTTTCGTGGTTACCAATCTTTAGGTCCATCTTAAAAAGAAGGTGTTGGGATATGTATTTTACTTATTCATGTGCGGAGTAATGATTTGAGTGCGGGATGGAGTCACGACCATACCACTACTTTTATCATTTGCTTTTGTATATTGAACTAGTAGAGTTACTAATCTTGATTCGTGAAGTGGTTTTGCGCATATAGTGGTATTTTAATGCCAAAATTTGCGGAAAAAAATTCTGTGTTAGTTTGTGTATCGCACTCCTTGTTCAGTCGTGTGCGATATGCTTAATATCTTCTAGTTACCTTGAACTTTGTTGATATTTTAATATCATCTCAGTGAATTGCATCCTTTAATCTTGGTTAATTCCATTTTGGTACTATTTTGGATTATTATCATTCTCCATTATAGTACTGACTTGTGTTTTATATCAATCACAGGATGGCACCACCACGCCGTTTTGAGGAGGACATACCACCTGAACTTGGGGCTGCTTTGGCAAGTATTGCAAATGCTTTGGCACTATGCAGCAGAACCAGCAGCGCTTCGAGGAAAGCGTGAGGAGGAATGAGTTTGTTCCGCTACCCTCCACCTCCCAAGCGAGGAGACATCAAGAGTTTTATGAAGTTCAACCCACGCCAGTTTGAGGTGTCTGATCAGCCACTTGATACGGATGATTGGCTACGTGAAGTGTCAAGGTTGCTGATGACTGCGGATGTTCCCGAGCAAGAATGGGTCAAATGTGCTACTCACCTTCTGAAGGGAGATGCAGCTCTCTGGTGGGAAAATTACCTCAAAGCAGATCTCTCTGGTTTTCAGCCTACTCCCAGGTTGTGTCCCCTTTAGTGGCATAAAGACTTGCTGAGTACCCTAGGGTCTCACACGATAAATTATTTGATTCAGATGAATAGGTGTATTCGCAAGATGGGTACTGGGTGGAGGAGACAGATGATGTTGGCAACGATCACGCGGTGTAGAGATTCCGGCAACGGGGATCCGTGAGATCTGTGGGCGGGATGTGTTTATTTATGTGGCATCTTATGCCGATTTGCTTCTTATCCGTACTCGGATCTTGTTTTCCGCTTCCGCCTGATACTCTGATGTGTGTTGTATGAGGAGCTATCCTAAATTATTATCTCTATCTAGGATATTTGAATCTTGCCGTATGGCGTTGCAATATTTCTATTTCTTTTTAGATGGAATGGCTCTGAGGACTGTTGTATGTGGCTTGCATACATACTCATTTGTGTATGTAGTTGATCCCTTCGCCTGCCGATTACGCCGCTCGTTCTTGTCCCGACGTTCTGGAAGTGGTTAGGACGGCCGAAAGGTCTACCGTGAGTGGCCCTGGGCCCCACCGTACTATTTTAACCACTTTCGTTCATCCAGGCATGTAACTAAGAGCGTAATTCACCGAGGTAGTTACAGTGCATGTGCCAAAAATGTGTAAAAAAAGTGAGCTAGGTTATGCGAGGCACATATTGCAGTAAATGCGCCTCCGATAGTCTGAACTATCTGAGGTGCACATGCCAACATGCGCCTCGCCTATGCGGCCACCCAGGCCCGTAGGGGTTGCTTGAGGCGCACGCTCCCTAATGCGCCTCGCCTATTGTAAGTATCAGAGGCGCATCTTACTATATGCGCCTCGCATATTGGACCACCGATCTCCACCCAGGCCCACCCAAGATATGCGAGGCGCATTTGTCACATATGCGCCTCACCTGTTTAAGTACTAGAGGCGCATGTCCGGCTGATGCGCCTCGCATAAGGTGGGGGTGCCAGATTTCGTCCGTACAGATGCTAGAGGAGGCGCATCCTGCAGATATGCGCCTCGCCTATTTAATTACTAGAGGCACATGGCTGGATGGTGTGCCTCGCCTATCTTATCAGAGGTGCATATAGTATAGATGCGCCTCTAATGTGCATGTATCCTATAGGCTTTTCTCTAGTAGTGAGGTTCGAGCCGCATGCTTGCGCCATGGCGAGTGCCAAAGAGGCACTCGCAGCCTTCTACACTTGCTTGTACTTCTTGGCCGCACTCCCCGAGAAGGCATCCGCGAGGCCAGCAACGTCGTCGATGGCAGTGGCTTTCGGGTACATCTCTCAATGGAAACGACTATGTGCAGCCTTGGCCTTGCCGAGCAGCTACTTGGCATACGTGTTGCGGTCCTCAATCGCTGCCACTGCATCAGCTAAAAAATCATCATGTTCAAGAGCCTGACGGTCAAGCCAACACCAGCAGCATCTGCAGATGCACATAAAACCAGATAAATCAAAATGCATGACCAAACAGCGGGATCAGGCCAAATCTACTCTAGGCACTTACCAGACAAATCCTGAGTAACTGCATGAGCTGATCGCTCAAAGACTTCTCCCGCTCTGCCGCAACCCCAACAAAGCCTTCCTCACACTGCTTCGACTCCGACTTCAAGCGTTCGAAGGTCTCGACAACATTCTTTTATTTCGTCTTGGCACTGCTGATACTCTTCTCGAGTTCCATGAGGCGACACAGGGCCTGATTGTTCTCCTCTGGCAAACAATAGCACAATGTCTATCAAATGACACACACAACGATTAACTCACTTCAAAGCTGCTTGAAATCGGCCTACAATTGCATGTATTGCTGGCCCATTTGCATCACACTAAGGAGATACGACTACATAAACATTCGAGTTAAATCGTAAGACTCGGGGCTCCCCAACTGAAGCAAGGAAGGCACTATTATATTCCGACGAATATCCATTTCATCCGTCTGTATCCATCTCCAGTGATTTTCGATTCTATATTCGTTTCCATAATTTTAGGTTTCATTTCTGATTCCGGTTAGATAAGCGAAAATAAAAGCGATAACGCATATTTCCGTTTCGTTTTCACCCTAGGGAAGAGTGGGTCTAGTTTTCTCTACAACTCTTCCGTGCTCGTACCTGGCCAACGGGCTGGCCCACGGCACCGCACGACCCGCTAAGAAATTAGCGTGACTGACACGGCACGACCCACCTGGCACGCTAAGCTAATGGGTCGTATCGAGCCGGCCCGTGGGCTTCACCTTGAGGCTCAGGCATGACACGTTAGCTAAACGGGCCTAACGGGTCGACCCGTTAAGGCATTTTTATACTATTTTTAAACTAAAATTAATATAAAAAATAGAAACAATGGTATAAAATTGAAAAAAATAAAAAAACTCTTAACGGGTCATACCGTGTCGACACGTGGGCTTGAGGTAGAGGCCCAGACACGGTCCCAGCCGGATCACGGGCCAGACACGGCCCGTTAAGCCACGTGCCGGCCCGCGTTTGACACGGCCTGTTGACCAGGTATGGCCGTGCTATCTTGCGCGGCTACCTAAGGATGGCAGTGGGTACCCATCACCCGTTTAACTAACGGGTAAAAACCCTATTAGGATAAGGGTTTGAGACAGAAGAATACTCATGGGTATATAAATGGGTAAATTCTAAACCCATCGGGTGTGACGGGTACGGGTACGGGATCATACAACCCACACCAGTGTACCCGGTACCCATCTACATATCTGACAAGTGAACCTCCGATATAAAATTTTGACGTATATAATCTATTTTGTCCCATTAATCTCGGTAGGCCAAAAGAACACACAGATTTCATGCCTAGTATCTCCATTTACCGGGGTATATTACTGATTGTTGATCACGCGCATACTTTTTTTTCCTCTATTGCTGTATTCCATTCTCGTAACTCGAGCCTAGTATCTCTAGGATTAATTGAGCTAACGTAACATACTTTACTATGATGGTTATTTTGTGGTCTTATATACGGTTAAATTATCTATTTTCTTGTGTGAGTTTGTGAACTTAATTTATTATGTTGATGCTTATAAATTATATTGTTTACTATTTTTTATTCATTTTGATGTGCCCTATATGCAGGTAGTTTAACCCGCGGGTACCCACGAACCCTGTCGGGTGATGAATATGGGAAAAACTTGCACCCGTTGACAGGTATAGGTACGGTGATGGGTAAACTCGGGAAAACAGGTACCGATACGGGTGGCTCCAACCGCACCCATACCCTGCGGGTGCCATCCCAGGCCACCCCTCTGAAACAAAAATAATTCTACGTAGCATGTGGTAAAAAATAAAGAGATAATTGCACCACTAATACCAAACCTTGTTCAGTACGTGCAATTTCATACAACTTCTTTTTTGTGTGGTACCGTAGTACACAACCTTGTCCTACCTTGTCCTTTATGTGCAAAACTCATACACACCCTCTCTCGTCTTGACACGTGACCTGTCCAGCGTGGCCGGTATTTTTGCAACGAAGCCCCTTTAACTATCACTAGAGAAACGAGTCCCTCATTTAGGCCATTAAGCAGAATAGCCCCTCGGCTCAGTTCACACAGTCTCCTCTGCTCAGCGAGCTAAATCTAATCCCTCGACAGAGCAGCGGCGGCGGAAACAAGGACCAGTCGGAGTGATCCATGGACATCACAGGCAGGTCGCCGCCTCCTGCTCGTGGTCGCGGAGGCAGAGGCAAGGCAAAGGCGAGGTGTGTTGGAGATATGCCCAAGAGCCAAGAATAAAAGTAATTATTATTATATCTTTGTGTTTATGATGAATCTTTATATCCCATGCTATAATTGTATTATTAGGAAACACTAATACATGTGTGTTTTGTAAACATAAGAGAGTCCCTAGTAAGTCTCTTGTTGAAACTAGCTTGTTGATTGATTGATGATCATGGTTTCCTGATCATGGACATTAGGATGTGATTAATAACAAGGTTATATCATTAGGAGAATGATGTGATGGACACACACCCCTAGTAAGCGTAGCATAAGATCAAGTCATTAAGTTCATATTGCTGTAAGCTTTCAAATACATGGTAACCTAATCCTTCGACCATGAGGTTATGTTAATCACCATCACCGGATGGATACTTTGATGACATCAAACGCCGCTTCGTAACTGGGTGGTTATAAAAGTATCATTGGGTATTCTGAAAGTATGTGTTGAAGATCATGAACCAAGATTGGGATTTGTCCATCCATATGACGGATAGATATGCTCTGGGCCCTCTCGGTGGAATGTCATCTAGTTAGCTTGCAAGCATGTGACTGGGTCACAAGGGATGACATATCACGGAACGAGTAAAGAGTACTTATCAGTAACGAGGTAGAACTAGGTATGGAGATGCCGACGATCAAACCTCGGATAAGTATAGTATCGTGAGACAAAGGGAATTGGTTTCGTATGTAAGTGGTTCAATCGACCGTGAAGTCATCGTTGAGTATGTGGGAGCCATTATGGATCTCTAGATCCCGCTGATGGTTATTGATGAGAGATATGTCTCTATCATGTCTGTATATTCACGAACCGTAGGGTGACACACTTAAGGTTCGAAGTTGTTTTAAGTAGATATGGAATATGCGTTGGAGACCGAATGTTGTTCGGAGTCTCGGAATGGATCCGGGACATCACGAGGAGATCCGGAATGGTCCGGAGAATAAGATTCATATATAGGGGATCATTTTCTAAGTTAGGAAATGTTCCAGAGTGTTTGTATGAGGATTCTAGAAGGTTTCGAATGTTCCGGAAGGTTCTAGAAGATATCTTGGAGTTTGCTTGAAAATCAAGATAGGGATCAAGGAGTCCTGGTGGGTCAAGATACGGAGTCATGGGGGAGGAGGACTCCTCCTCCCACCTCCAATCCGCCGGCCTACAAGGGAGGGGAGTCCTACAAGGACTCCCCCTCCCTAGGCGCCTCCCTTCTTTAAATAGAGGGGCAGGGGCGCCCCCTCCTCCCCTGCTCTCATAACACCCAATCTCTGCCTCCTCTCTCCTCCACCATCTTCTGCACAGGCATAGGCGAAGCCCTGCAGAATTCTCTACTCCACCACCACCACCACGCCGTCGTGCTGCTGGAATTCCGTGGAGAAGATCTACTACCTCCGCTGCTCGCTGGAACGGGGAGAGGAAGGTCTGCTTCGACTCCGCACGTGTGACCGACTGCGGAAGCGCTGCCGAATCGTGGCGCCGGAAGGATCGTCCACTTGACCAACGGCGGAAGCGCTGCTGGAACGCGACGTCGGAAGGATCGTCCACATGATCTTGAGATCGGCAAGTGATCGACTACATCAACCACGAGATCTAATCTCGTTAACGCTTTCGGATCTACGAGGGTTAGTTCCTATCTATCTCGTTGCTCTTATCTAATAGATTAGATCTTGGCTTTTATCTAGATTAGATCTGGGTTTTGTTCGTTGTTGCGGTAGAATTTTTTTGTTTTCCATGCTACGAACCCATCAGTGGTATCAGAGCCGTATCTATGCGTAGATCTGTTGCACGAGTAGAACACAATGTTTTTGTGGGCATTGATGCTTTTGTTGTCGGTGTCTTAGCGTGTACTTTGCATCTTGCGGTATGGTGGGATGAAGCGGCTCGGGCTAACATTACATGTCATCGCACATGAGACTTGCTCCATGCTTGACGTGCAACTTGCTTTCCACAAGTGGCTTTGCGGGTGTCTGTCTCTCCCACCATAGTTAAGATTCAATTTACAATGAGCATCTTGACAACACTTGTATCAACGTTGTGGTTCTTGTTCGTAGGTAAGATCGGTCTTATGCGAAAGCCCCAAACCACGTAAAACTTGCAAAGAAAATTAGAGGTGTCTAACTTGTTTTTGCAGGGGTTTTGTGATGTGATATGGCCAACATGTGATTGTGATTGTATTTGATGTATGCAATGATCCTTGTTGTAATATGGCAACCGGCAAGAGCCTAATGGTTGTCTTTAATTCTGTCAAGACCTGCGTGTCTATTCATCTTGTAATAGCTTTATTCCAAGTAGTTGTAATAGTTGTTAGTGATGACGGACAACCATGAAGCGGCGCCACTGACCTTGACGCAATGCTGGTGATGATGGAGATCATGTTCGTGCTTTGGAGATGGAGATCAAAGGCGCAAGAAGAAAAGGCCATATCATATCACACAAATTATGAATTGCCTGTGATGTTAATCTTTTATGCATCTTGTATTGCTTAGATCGCGACGGTAGAATTATAAGATGATCCCTCTCACTAAATATCAAGTAATAAAGTGTTCACCCTTAGTTGGCACCATTGCTAAGACTCGTCGTTTCGAAGCATCTCGTGATGATCGGATGTGATAGATTCTACGTGTGCATACAATGGGTGCAAGCCAGATTTGGACATGCGGAAACTAAGGTTATCTTGACGAGCCTAGCATGTACAGACATGGTCTCGGAACACGGAATACCGAAAGGTAGAGCATGAGTCATATAAATGATATGATGAACATGAAGATTGTTCGCCGATGAAACTACATCTTCTCTCGTGAAGATCGGACTTGGTGTAGTGGACTTGGTTCGTGTAATCATTAAGACAATGTGAGGGATGTTGTTTTGAGTGGGAGTTCACCTAGTTAGTTTAAGAATTAAATTAGAACTCAATTTATCATAAACTTAGTCTAAACTACTTGCAAATTGTTGTAGATTATGGCGACCCCCTCCATCAATTTCAATGCGTTCCTAGAGAAAGAAAAGCTTAAGATAAATGGAAGCAATTTTACGGACCGGTTTCGTGGACTGAAGATCGTCCTCAGGGCTGGTCAGTTGACCTATGTGCTCGATGCACCGCTAGGTGACCCACCTGCAGATAATGCCACCGATGACGAAAAGAATGTTTTCACCACTCGGAAGAATCATTACTCCACAGTTCAGTGTGCCATCCTGTACGGTTTAGAAGCGGAGCTCCAACAGCGTTTTGAGCACCACGACCCGTTCGAGATCATTAAGGAGCTCAGGCTAATTTTTGAGACTCGCGCGGCCATGGAGAGCTATGAGGCTTCCAAAAAATTCTTTAACTGTAAGATGGAAGAAGGAAGCTCCGTTAGCGAGCACATGCTCACCATGTCTGGGTACGCAAAGAAGCTCCAAGAGTTGGGAATATCGATTCCTAATGAATTGGGGATTCACCGTCTCCTTCAATCACTGCCACCAAGTTACAAGAACTTTGTGATGAACTACAACATGCACTGCATGAACAAGACGTTGCCTGAACTGTCGTCCATGCTGAAAACTGCTGAAGTGGAGATCAAGAAGGAGCAACAAGTGTTGATGGTCAATAAGACCACCAATTTCAAGAAACGGGGCAAGCCTAAGAACAAGGGCAACTTCAAGAAGGACGGCAAGAAAGCTGCCGCACCTGCTAAGAAGCCCAAGGCTGGTCCTAATCCTGAAACTGAGTGCTTCTACTGCAAGGGTGCTGGTCACTGGAAGCGTAACTGCCCCAAGTACCTGGCGGATCTGAAGAACGGCAACATCAAGAAGAAAGGTATATTTGATATATGTGTTATAGATGTGTATCTTACTAGTAATCGTAGTAGTGCCTGGGTATTTGATACTGGTTCGGTTGCTCATATTTGTAACTCGAAACAGGAGCTGCGGAATAAACGAAGACTAGCAAGAGACGAGGTGACGATGCGCGTTGGAAATGGCTCCAAGGTTGATGTGATCGCCGTCGGCACGCTCCCTCTACATCTACCTTCAGGATTAGTTTTAAATTTAAATAATTGTTATTTGGTGCCTGCGTTAAGCATGAACATTATATCTGGATCCTATTTATTGCGAGACGGTTACTCTTTTAAGTCCGAGAATAAAGGTTGTTCGATTTATATGAGTAATATCTTTTATGGTAATGCACCTGAGATGAATGGTTTATTCTTACTGAATCTCGATAGTAGTGATACACATGTTCCCAACATAGATGCTAAACGAATAAAATTGAATGATAATTCTACATACATGTGGCACTGTCGTCTTGATCACATTGGAGTGAAGCGTATGAAGAAACTCCATTCTGATGGACTTCTTGAATCACTTGATTTTGAATCACTTGAAAGATGCGAAGCATGTCTAATGGGAAAAATGACTAAGACTCCATTCTCTGGAATAATGGAGCGAGCTACAGACTTATTGGAAATAATACATACCGATGTGTGCGGTCCAATGAGTGTAGCATCGCGTGGTGGATATCGTTATGTTCTCACTTTCACGGATGACTTGAGTAGATATGGGTATGTCTACTTTATGAAACATAAGTCCGAAACTTTCGAGAAGTTTAAGGAATTTCAAAGTGAAGTGGAAAATCATCGTAACAAGAAGATTAAGTTTCTGTGTTCTGACCGCGGGGGTGAATATCTGAGTTACGAGTTTGACATGCATTTAAAGAAATGTGGAATACTTTCACAGTTGACACCGCCGGGAACACCACAGCGTAATGGTGTGTCCGAACGTCGTAATCGAACTCTCTTAGATATGGTTCGGTCTATGATGTCTCTTATAGATTTACCGTTATCATTTTAGGGCTATGCATTAGAGACAGCTGCATTCACTTTAAATAGGGCACCATCTAAATCCGTTGAAACGACACCGTACGAATTGTGGTTTGGTAAGAAACCTAAGTTGTCGTTCCTTAAAGTTTGCGGTTGCGAAGCATATGTAAAGAAGTTACAACCTGATAAGCTAGAACCCAAAGCGGAGAAATGCATCTTCATAGGATACCCTAAAGAAACAATTGGGTATACCTTCTATCATAGATCCGAAGGCAAAGTTTTCGTTGCAAAGAATGGATCCTTTCTTGAGAAGGAGTTTCTCTCGAAAGAGGTGACTGGAAGGAAAGTAGAACTCGATGAGGTTATTGAACCTTCTCTCGGATTTGGGAGTAGCGCAGCACCGGAAGATGTTTTTGTGCCGCCTACACCAATTGGAGAGGAAGCTAATGATAATGATCATGAAACTTCAAACGAAGTTACTGCTGAACCTCGCAGGTCAACGAGGGTTCGTACCACTCCTGATTGGTATGAATCTGCCTTGAACTTCATGTTGGTGGACAACGATGATGACCCTGCGACGTATGAAGAAGCTATGGTGAGCCCAGATTCCGACAAATGGCTAGAAGCCATGAAATCCGAAATGGGATCCATGTACGAAAACCAAGTGTGGACTTTGGTGGACTTACCGGATGGCCGTAAGGCTGTCGAGAACAAATGGATTTTCAAGAGAAAAACAGATGCTGATGGTAATGTTACCGTCTATAAAGCTCGACTTGTCGCGAAAGGGTTCCGACAAATTCAAGGAGTTGACTATGATGAGACATTCTCACCAGTAGCGAAGCTAAAATCTGTGAGGATTTTGTTAGCAATTGCTGCATATTTCGATTATGAGATTTGGCAGATGGATGTCAAAACGGCGTTCCTTAATGGTGACATTGAGGAAGAGTTGTATATGGTACAACCCAAGGGTTTTGTCGATCCTAAAGATGCTGACAAGGTATGCAAACTTCAGCGCTCCATTTATGGACTGAAGCAAGCATCCCGGAGTTGGAATCAACGTTTTGATAAAGTAATCAAAAACTTTGGATTTATACAAACTTATGGAGAAGCTTGTATTTACAAGAAAGTGAGTGGGAGCTCTGTAGCATTCCTAGTACTATATGTAGATGACATATTGTTGATTGGGAATGATATAGAACTTCTTAATAGCGTCAAAACCTATTTGAATAATAGTTTTTCAATGAAGGATCTTGGCGAAGCGGCATATATTCTAGGCATCAAGATTTATAGAGATAGATCAAGACGCCTAATAGGGATTTCACAAAGTACATACTTGGACAAAGTTCTAAAGAAGTTTAGAATGGAAGATAGCAAGAAAGGGTTCATGCCAATGTTGTCAGGTAAGACCTTGAGTAAAACTCAAAGTCCAGCTACGGCAGAAGATAGAGAGAAAATGAATAAAATTCCCTATGCCTCGGCCATAGGTTCTATCATGTATGCCATGCTGTGTACAAGACCGGATATAACACATGCTGTTAGTTTAACTAGCAGATATTAAAGTGATCCTGGAATGGAGCACTGAACAGCGGTCAAGAATATCCTAAAGTACCTAAATAGGACTAAGGATATGGTTCTTTCTTATGGAGGTGATGAACAGCTTGTTGTAAACGGTTACACCGATGCTAGTTGGAACACCGATCCGGATGACTCAAAATCACAGTCGGGATACGTATTTATTTTGAATGGTGCTGCGGTGAGCTGGAGGAGTGCGAAGCAAAGCATTGTGGCGAAATCTTCAACTGAATCGGAATACATAGCTGCTTCGGAGGCTGCACAAGAAGCCGTTTGGATGAAGGAATTCATTACTGAACTCGGCGTGGTTCCCAGTGCGTTGGACCCGATGGCCATCTACTGTGACAACACAGGTGCCATAGCTAATGCGCAGGAGCCAAGGTCACATAGCAAGCTGAAGCACATCAAGCTACGTTTCCACGCTATTCGCGAGTATGTCCGAGATGGTGACATAAAGATTTGCAAAGTACACACTGATCTGAATGTGGCAGATCCGTTGACTAAACCTCTCCCTAGGGCAAAGCATGACCAACACCAAAACGCCATGGGTGTTCGGTATATTACCATGTAATCTAGATTATTGACTCTAGTGCAAGTGGGAGACTGTTGGAGATATGCCCAAGAGGCAATAATAAAAGTAATTATTATTATATCTTTGTGTTTATGATGAATGTTTACATCCCATGCTATAATTGTATTATTAGGAAACACTAATACATGTGTGTTTTGTAAACATAAGAGAGTCCCTAGTAAGCCTCTTGTTGAAACTAGCTTGTTGATTGATTGATGATCATGGTTTCCTGATCATGGACATTAGGATGTGATTAATAACAAGGTTATATCATTAGGAGAATGATGTGATGGACACACACCCCTAGTAAGTGTAGCATAAGATCAAGTCATTAAGTTCATATTGCTGTAAGCTTTCAAATACATAGTAACCTAATCCTTTGACCATGAGGTTATGTTAATCACCATCACCGGATGGATACTTTGATGACATCAAACGCCGCTTCGTAACTGGGTGGTTATAAAAGTGTCATTGGGTATTCTGAAAGTATGTGTTGAAGAGCATGAACCAAGATTGGGATTTGTCCATCCATATGACGGATAGATATGCTCTGGGCCCTCTCGGTGGAATGTCATCTAGTTAGCTTGCAAGCATGTGACTGGGTCACAAGGGATGACATATCACGGAACGAGTAAAGAGTACTTATCAGTAACGAGGTAGAACTAGGTATGGAGATGCCGACGATCAAACCTCGGATAAGTATAGTATCGTGAGACAAAGGGAATTGGTTTCGTATGTAAGTGGTTCAATCGATCACGAAGTCATCGTTGAGTATGTGGGAGCCATTATGGATCTCCAGATCCCGCTGATGGTTATTGGTGAGAGATATGTCTCTATCATGTCTGCATATTCACGAACCGTAGGGTGACACACTTAAGGTTTGAAGTTGTTTTAAGTAGATATGGAATATGCGTTGGAGACCGAATGTTGTTCGGAGTCTCGGAATGGATCCGGGACATCACGAGGAGATCCGGAATGGTCCAGAGAATAAGATTCATATATAGGTGATCATTTTCTAAGTTAGGAAATGTTCCGGAGTGTTTGTATGAGGATTCTAGAAGGTTTCGGAATGTTCCGGAAGGTTCTAGAAGATATCTTGGAGTTTGCTTGAAAATCAAGATAGGGATCAAGGAGTCCTGGTGGGTCAAGATACGGAGTCGTGGGGGAGGAGGACTCCTCCCCCCACCTCCAATCCGCCGGCCTACAAGGGAGGGGAGTCCTACAAGGACTCCCCCTCCCTAGGCGCCTCCCTTCTTTAAATAGAGGGGCAGGGGTGCCCCCTCCTCCCCTGCTCTCATAACACCCAATCTCTGCCGCCTCTCTCCTCCACCATCTTCTGCACAGGCATAGGCGAAGCCCTATAGAATTCTCTACTCCACCACCACCACCACGCCGTCGTGCTGCTGGAATTCCGTGGAGAAGATCTACTACCTCCGCTGCTCGCTGGAACGGGGAGAGGAAGGTCTGCTTCGACTCCGCACGTGTGACCGACTGCGGAAGCGCTGCCGAATCGTGGCGCCGGAAGGATCGTCCACTTGACCAACGGCGGAAGCGCTGCTGGAACGCGACGCCGAAAGGATCGTCCACACGATCTTGAGATCGGCAAGTGATCGACTACATCAACCACGAGATCTAATCTCATTAACGCTTTCGGATCTACGAGGGTTAGTTCCTATCTATCTCGTTGCTCTTATCTAATAGATTAGATCTTGGCTTTTATCTAGATTAGATCTGGGTTTTGTTCGTTGTTGCGGTAGAATTTTTTTGTTTTCCATGCTACGAACCCATCAAGGTGGCGGGCGCGCGATGCGGCGGAGGCAGGGGCAGAGGCAAGGCGGCGGGCGCGTGATGCGGTGGAGGTAGAGGTGAGGCGGTTACAGGCAGAGGCATGCAGTCGAGGAGGAGGAGGAAAGGAAGCTGTTCATCGCGCACCACGTGCTCCATGAGAAGGTACTCCGGCTCCATTGGTTGCTCGCATCGGAGGAGGAAAGGAAGCACATGGAATGGCCTACGCTCCCTACCGACGTGATTAGCCTGGAGATGCAAGAAAGCATTCTACAGGGCAAGCTCGACGCGAGGAACGGGCGACCATCGACGTCCACATCGCCTAATCCGTGATGATCCTGAAATTGAAAGGTATGTTGCATGCTTCTGATCAGTTTGATCAGTTAAACCTGTCAATCTTTTTCAGTTTGATCAGTTTGCTGAATTTCACTGATATGTTGCATGCTTCTGATCAATTACAGAGAATAAGAACAAGCCGTAGAAGAAGAACAAGTTGTAGAAGATGAAGCTGTAGAAGATGAAGCTGTAGAAGAAGCTTCTGTAGTGTCGTAGAAGAAGTTGTAGAAGAAGCTTCTCTAGTATGTAATGTACTTACGAACCTTTTGTAGAAGAAGCTTCTGATCAATTACAGAGAATAAACTGTAGAAGAAGCTTATTTAGTGTTGTTTAGGGTAGTATGTAGTGTATTTAGGAACCTTTTGTAATTTTCATTGGTACTTGAGAAATCTGTGTACTTTGGTTGATCAAATATATTTGCTTTTGTCAAATATTTGCATGACTTTGTTTTTGTCTATGTGAAATCAGTGTAAATTTATAGGCAGAGGCAAGGCAGAGATACACTGATTAGAAGCATCGATAGTACTGGGAATTCTAAACAAAAGAAGAAGCAGAAGAACTGTCTTGTAACCTTTGCATCTTCATTTGTACTTATCTTTGCATCTATGTTCAGTACTGATGTACCTTGTCCAAATGGGATCAATTGCCCAAACTCATTGCAAGCAAGATTATGCGTATAAATTCATTGCAAGCAAGATTATGCATATAAATTCATTACAAGCAAGATCCAAATGAGATCAACTAATGGAATGCAATGTTCAAAGCCATGTAAATTCATTACAAGCAAGATTCAATTTTCCAAATGAAAAGACCATACTACATCATCTACTATGGTGCAGTTTGAGTGCTCAGAAACTCCTCTGGCACTTCTTCATTAAGATCAGGCATAACTCCTCTAGCTCTGTCATCACCAAAGCATAGGTGGTAAGCTGAACCAGGTCCAATGTTGTAGCTGTGATCTCCAATCTGCCTTCTCTGCATCATATTTTTAGAACTAGTTACCTCTGTTCTTTCCTGAACATGCTATGATTTTCTTTTGGAACATTTTCCTCTTGTAGGTGCATTTGATGTACTAGGTTGTGAATCATGTACATCCTTCTTTGATCTCCTTGTACTTCCATTTCCTCTTGTAGTAGCCCCTCTTCCTCTTCCATCTGTTGTAGCAGCAACTCCTCTTCCCCTTCCACCTCTATTTGCTCCTCTTCCATCTGTTGTAGAGCAGCTCCTCTTCCCCTTCCACCTCTATTTGCTCCTCTTCCCCTGTTGTTTGTTGTTACAGTAGTTTCCCTTGCAGCAGGAATTGAGTCCCTTGCACTAATGACAAAGGAACTTTGCTCAGGTAAAGGTCCTTGCACCCTTGGTAGTGGAAAATGTGCAGCCTCCTATTAAAGATATAAAAGTTCAGTTAAAGGTCATTTGACAATGTAATTCAGTTAAAGCACATGCTATCTACTTGACAATGTAATTTAGTATAGATAAATGTACCTCCTGTCCAATCCTGTGGACCATGCTATCTACTTGGTGCATTGGATCTCTTGTAGGGTCAGGTTTGAGGGGCAAAATGTGTTGCAACATTGTTGGGTCATCATAATCTTCTGCCTCCACATCCACTGTACCAACCAAATTCTTTTGCTCCAACACCCACTTGTCATGACCCTTTTTATTGTGGTCTGGGTTTCCACAAATACTACAATGCATTTTCATGCCTTCCCTTGTTAGAGTTTTGACACCATTTTTCTCCAGCTCTTTTGGAGTTTTCCTTCTATTTTTTGGGCCTCCCCATTACCTTGGTGTACAGTGGAGGATGCAGTCTTACATCATTCAATTTTTCCCAATGTTCCCTAGATCTGAGAGGTACTAAGGAGTAGGCATAGGCTTTTTGTCTGTTTCAATGCTATAGCAGCTGTGCACCAATGTGCATGGGTCCCTTATGTCTGTCCTACAACATGCTATGGCATGATGACATGGAATCCCTGTGAGCTGCCACCTTTTGCAGTCACAGCTTATTCCAATCATGTCAACATTGTATGTTCTTTCATACTCATTTGAAGTAACATGGAACAATCCATTACCAGCATATGATGCTCCTAAATTCTTGTCCCATTCTGTGGCTTTATCAATCTTTTTCTTTATTTTTGGACAAATGATTCCAGACCATTTATCACTCTTAGCCTGTTTTCCAACATTTCTATGCATGATTTTGTAGAAAATGGTTTCAAGCATTGGCAGTACTAGAAATTCCCTGGCTTGTAGAATGTAGCTGTTGAAAACTTCAGAATGATTATTCAGTAACATGTCACACTTTGGGAATTCAATGAAGAATGCCTTAATAAATGTGTTGGGTTCTAGTTCCTCAACCCATTTCCATGCCTCTTCACTATCAACTTCAAGTTTTTCCATGTTTCTTGTCCATGTAGGAATATTTGTGCTTCTAGCTATGGCCCAAAGGTCATTTTTCAGAGTTTCACCCTTGTGCTTCTTGTGGAAATTTTGGTAGAGATGCCTAACACAAAACCTGTGCTCAGCATCTGGCCACACCTTCTTCACAGCATTTATGAGGCCTTTTTGCTTGTCACTCATAATTGTGAATGGGGAAGTGTTAGTAATGTTGAGGTCATCTCTTAATGTTGTAAGAAACCACTCCCATGAAATTGTGCATTCTACCTCAACTAGCCCCATTGCAATAGGAAAAATGAAATCATTTGGATCAATTCCTACAACAGTTAGCAGGTTTCCCTTATATCTGGTCTTGATGTGACATCCATCTATGCAAATTAATGGTCTGCAGCCTTCCAAAAATCCCCACTTGCATGCATCATAGGACCAGTACAAGGTTGCTAGATGCTCTTTTGCAACAAGATCTGTTGCCTCTTTAACTTGATTTGTGCTAAGTAAGAATCTTGAACCAGGATTTGCTCTCCTCAACTCTTGGCCATAATCCCACAAAAGTGAGAATTGTTGTGCCTCACCACCATGAATAATATTCAATGCTGCCCTTCTTGCTCTCCCCAACTTAAACCTATTTGGGCACATATTAAACCTCCTTTGCACCTTTGCTGCAAATCTAACTTTTGGTTATCTCTGAACTCATCAATAAATATTGATGTCAGAAATGGAGCTATTAGTGTATTCAACTCCCATAGCCTCTCACATGTGTGGTCATCACAGAACTCCCTCACTACAATGGCTTCTTTTATGTTCTGTAGTGAAGCTTTAATCATCCAAGGGCAACCTTCATCACAGCAAGCATGAATCCTTGTTGCTTCATTTCTTATTTTCCTAAGTTTCACTCTCTCATTGACACTGTATGCATTCAAAGCTTTCCTAAATTTTGTCATTGAGGAGAAAACCATGCCAACTTTGAAGATTGGTGTTTCCATATCCACATCAGAATTGAATTCCTTGAATTGTATTTTAACTGTTTATATTGCTCCATTGACAGATACAGATCATCATGATCAAGGCCACCATCATCTTCTTCCTCTACTATCTGTGTTTTCTCGTTGTTGTCATTAACATCAGTGTCAATATTGTCCAGAAAAAGGTCATCATCTCCATCCTCCGCATCATAGTTGCTATCATAAAATTCAGAGCCTGTGTTACTTTCAGTATCTTCCATGTGTTCAGCATCACTCTCATTCTGCCCTACACTGTCATTTATTGCTGCATCACTCTCAATATGTTGTCTATATTTGCTAGGAATGGGAATTACAACATCTTCTCTTAAACCCTGAATGAAATTGCTGTGATCCACCATCAGGCACAACTTCTTCTCATCTTTCACAGCAATCATTGCAACTATGTCAGCATCACTGGCAATCAAGCACAAGCCATCCTTAAGTTCTGTTCCAGGAAGCAACCAATAAACTCTTGTCCTGTCAGTCACTTCATTGCCACCTACTCTGATGAACTCCTCAATCCACGGAAGTGAAAATGTGTCAACAGAGCAATTGTCCCAACAATCCTCAGTAGAAGTAACATATTGCAGATTGTTCTTTAGTCCATAAAAGAATCCATTGTGGTCCAAAACACATGTGAACTTGTCTGGATCATATGCTCAAGGACATGCAAATCAACACAAAATTCAGTTAACTCTCAAAATGTCTGCAATTTCAGAAAAAGTACTTGGAAACACATCTTTTTGCTACAAGGCATGAGATTTAATCCCTAATCATACCATCTTACACTTGAAATAGTTCTTTATAATGCATCTAATCATAACATAACAAAGCATAATCATGAAGAATTTGTACATTTTCGTCTGAAGCACATGAAAACCGAAACATGACAGTATGAGCAATGATGATTTATTCAGATAATATGCGAGGAAATTATTCGTACATACTACAGAACATCAAATGACTCTAATTGCACATAAACAACTTCAGGAAATCTCCAATTTGAAGCCGAATCCGAAGGAATTCCGAGCCATAATATGACTCGAAACAGGACACAATCAAATATTAAAATTTCATCACAACAATAGAGAGACAATGATTCCTACACACCAACACACATCACATGACTCCCTTCTGCAGCGGATCGATCATAGGAACCCCACCTACAACCCTCTTCACGGTGGGTCAACTCGACAGAGGCAAACTGCTGTCGGCGGAGGCGATCTGTAAGAAATCAGCGACAAAGAAACCCACCGTAGTATGGAGGATCTTCATCGTGCTGCCGGCGGTGCGGAACATCGTTCATCGTGCCGTCGTCGCCCCAAATTTCTAGCTCCGTCGCCGCCCCAGGCCTCACGAGAAAGAAGGCAACTACCCCAGGCCTCGAACAGAAATAGTGCCGACGATCTCGGGCGACCAGCAGGTTTTTTTCCGCAAAATACCGACGAGAGGGACTCGTTTCTCCAGCGATAGTTAAAGGGGCTTCGTTGCAAAAATACTGGCCACGCTGGACAGGACACGTGTCAAGACGAGAGAGGGTGTGTATGAGTTTTGCACATAGAGGACAAGGTTGTGTACTGCGGTACTACACAAAAAAAGAAGTTGTATGAAATTGCACATACCGGACAAGGTTTGGTATTAGTGGTGCAATTACCTCAAAAATAAACTAATTCTACGCAGCCAGCCGTAAGATCTCGATACCGACGGCTCAGATCGCACAAAGGGGCCAACACGTCAGTTTTGTCCAACACAAAACCACACTCCTTATCCACTCCACTGAAGGAAGAAAAACTCGAAAATCACAGCTCGAACGGCTGCAGAAAATGGCGCCGGCCGCCGTCGCCGCGGCCTTCCCCTTCCGCCTCTTCAGCGTCGAGGCGGCTCGCCGGAGCACGAAGGGCGCCCGGGGAAAGCGGAGCTCCGCCAGGCCCGTCAAGTCACCTCCCCTTCCTCCCGCCTCGTCGTCTGCCGCTGTCATCGGCCGCGGAGCGACCACATTCACCCGCCTCCCTCTCCGCGACGCCGCCCCCGAAGCCGCGGAGGTCACGCTCGAGCGGTTCCCCACCGCGCCAGGGGACCCCGAGCGCAGAGCTCCCGCATTGCCGCGCGGGAGTGTCCGGCGGTTGGGCGTCGAGGAGGACAATGACGAGGAGGAGGATGAAGAGGTGGATTTCTCTCGCCGCGGGGCTGTCGCTGCTTCTCGTCTGCCCCTTCGAGACGCGCCAAGCACTAGCGGGCGCGCTGCCATTGGACAATTCGATGCACGCGCTGCGAGGAAGAGCCTTAATGGTCGCGCCATTTCGCGTCAAATCGTCGAACAGCTTGAGGATGACAAGGAGGAGGAGGAAGAGGATTTTGTCGTCACCCGCTTGGACATCTTCGAGGGACACAAGGGCAGGAAATCTCGGGCTATTCCACCCGAGGAGCTTGGCCAGGATGATGGCGCCGTGGTGTTCGACCCGGATTACGGCGTCGGCAGCGATGACGACGAGGAGGAATTCGACATGGCAGCGAGCGAGCAGGCTCCACCAGGCGACGCGATTGCACACACAGAGATCGATGAGCTGGAGTACGATGGGGAGGATGACGATGAAGCGGAGGTTGTGGTGTATCAACCAGACGACGACGAGGAAGAGGAGGAAGAGGTGGGTGTGTTTGAGGGCAGCGTCCACGACGATGATGGGGAAGAGGAGGTGAAGGAGAAGGGGGTGCCAGCCGTGATGCGCTGCTTCGACACGGCTAGGATATACTCCAAGGCCGGCGACGGCGGCAACGGCGTGGTGGCCTTCAGGCGCGAGAAGTACGTGCCGCACGGTGGGCCGTCGGGCGGAGACGGCGGCCGCGGGGGCAACGTTTATGTGGAAGTGGACGGGAACATGAACTCGCTACTGCCGTTCCGCAAGTCACTGCACTTCCGTGCCGGGCGTGGCGCGCACGGCCAAGGGTCACAGATGGCCGGGGCCAAGGGCGAGGACGTCGTGGTGAAGGTGCCGCCGGGGACGATGGTCCGGTCGGCCGCTGGCGACATAGAACTCCTCGAGCTGATGAAGCCTGGGCAACGAGCATTGCTCCTCCCTGGTGGCCGTGGCGGTCGCGGCAATGCGGCATTCAAGACAGGGACAAACAAGGTGCCCAGGATTGCAGAGAAGGGGGAGAAAGGTCCTGAAATGTAAGTTAGTAATTGTCTACTTTCAAATACTTATGCTTCATTGTTTATTTGATCGCCTTTGCAATTGCTGACAAATGATTACATAACTTTTGCAATTGCCAATCCAGGCATTCGAGTAGAGAGGCTAGATTAGGAAGAAAATATTGTTGTTAGAATCAAGTGTTTTTCAAAATGTGACTTCGGTTGCTTTTAAAAACAACCTGAGCAAGTGCCAAATTGTTATTGGGTCACATATATAATGAGTGTTTATTCCAGAGTTCCTCATTGTCTGGTGCAGGCACCCAGGCATCTTATATGCAGTTTCAATTGCCAGTATCCATCACACCATATATAACTATCCAAAACGGCACAATACTACTCATCATAGTTTCATTTGCCTGCCCTTTGCTAACAATGAGCAGATGGCCCAGCCACAAAGGTGTGCCCAGAACTTGGCATATCGGGCTTCTAGCAAGGGCACTTAAAATAACAAGCATTCCGATGTCACTGCCATTCATACGATACCTTTCTTGTTAAAGAATTCACTCGCATGATAGCCATGGGTTTAAATATGATATTTCCCGAAGCGCTCAGAAATTTGACAGAGATTGCCTGGGTGAACTTCTATCTGATGCACCACAGTTGAATTATTATGTGTTTTGTATATGATGTCTGATGGAGAAACAAAATTTTCTTCTATTATACAAATTTCATCTAGTGTACAAACTCTGTGTTAGGATAAGGTCATTGCAGTGAACGACCAACTTCAATGCTAGTAATTGTCTAGGAAAAGCTTAGTTCTAATCATGATTAAAACCTGAATCTTAAGATCACTTTAATTTCGAGTCTTTCAAAACCTCATATATGTCTGCTACTTTTTATCAAATCCCATAGTTTGATTTCGTATTTATTGGGATCTAATCTAGCTTCACTTTTGCTAACATTACGTGCTTTCTGAGATGGCTGGCAGGTGGCTGGATTTGGAGCTAAAGTTGGTTGCTGATGTTGGAATTGTAGGAGCTCCAAATGCTGGAAAGAGCACTCTTTTGAGCGTTATTAGTGCTGCCAAGCCAACTATAGCGAACTACCCTTTTACAACATTGCTACCAAATCTTGGAGTAGTCTCATTAGATTTTGATGCTACGATGGTAGTTGCAGACCTTCCTGGCTTGCTGGAAGGTGCTCATCGCGGATATGGTTTGGGCCATGAGTTTTTAAGGCATAGTGAGCGATGTTCCGTCTTGGTATGTTTATTTTTTCACTGCCTCACTGGCCGATTCATATTTGTGTCCATTTCACTTACGTTATTGTTATAAAATATTTCTTATGTTATTAATGGTTTTAAATTTGTGAATTAGTGAGATTGGAAATCTATGTATGGCTTTTTGACTATTGTTTCTGTGTTTGTGATCTTAGGTGCATGTAGTTGATGGTTCGGGACAACAACCAGAATATGAGTATGAGGCTGTTCGTTTGGAACTGGAGTTATTTAGCCCAACTTTGGTTGACAAACCTTATATAGTGGTGTACAATAAGATGGATCTTCCAGAGGCTTCCGAGAGATGGGATATGTTCCGGGAAAAGCTACAGGCTCAAGGTATTGAGCCTTATTGCATTAGCGCAATAAACAGGCAAGGAACCCAAGATGTTGTATATGATGTTTACAAGGTTCTGCAGAAAGAGAGGCAAAGGGTGAAAGAAGCTGAAGGTGCTTATATACCCTTAATGTGCTGTTTGACAAAATATAGTACTCCCTCCGATCCATAATACGTGTCGCTGATTTAGTACAACTTTATACTAAATCAGCGACACTTATTGATTTGCAATAATCCACTGATGGCATATGTGTTAATTCAGTTGTTTGATGCTAAAAGATTGATCTTACTAAATTTTGCTTTACACTGTCATGGTTTATGCATAACTTAGTTTCCCATTTTAGATATTTTCCTTGATACTGCATGTTTGTGCAGAATGGAATAACACCCAAAATCTGAATCACGTGGCTGATGCAATAAAAAGGGAAAGGAGCTCTGCCATGAATGACTTTGAGATTATTCATGACAAGGGCACAAATACATGGAATGTTGTTGGAGCTGGAATTGAACGATTTGTTCAGATGACTAATTGGGAGTAAGTAGTTTATTTGCCAGTCCTCGCCTGTTAAGTGTTATCCTTAGCAAGTTCATCTGGAAAGAGTTTTTCAGACTGCGTTTGTTCTTAGTTATCTTCATTGGTCTCTCTTTAGCACAATACTTATGCTGTTACTGTAACACAATTTTGGAAATCCTTTCTGAAGTTTGAAGAGATTATAATCAGCTCTTATTTACATTTCCCCATGATATGTGGTTATCTATTTCCATATGCTATATTTGAACAACTGGCTGTAACAGCAATACAAATAAGATGGTTATTTTATTGATAAGATACATTTTTTTGGTGAATTGACAACTTTAACCCTTTTTAACATATTCTGACTGGATAGGCTAGTTTAAGAATAATCTGTGTAAGCTTTTGTCTCTCATATTCACAACCTCTGTTATTTCAAGCTTGTTCTAAACTGTTTATCCATGCAAATGAACTTGTTACACTTCAAGAACGTTGCAGTTTACAAAGCACGTTGGACAGTAGTATCCCATATTGATAGACTTCCTTTTAACTTGCAATATTTGTTATTGATGATCGCAATTTCTAACTAACCTCTCCTCCTGATGCAGCTATACGGAATCCTTGAAACGATTTCAGCATGTTTTGGAGGCATGCGGTGTCAACAAGACTCTTGTCAAACTTGGAGTCAAGGAGGGTGACACGGTAGTTATCGGAGAGGTATGTCTTCCTCTGCCTTAAGCAGAAATACGATCAGGTACTAAACTTGAGATAGCATAAATGGATCTATTCAGATATAATAAGTTCTGTTCTCCACAGATGGAAATGTTTTGGAACGAAGAGCCCAAAAGGGTCGCGTCGAAGATGATGAACTCAAGAGATGACGATGCTGTCAGATGGCCCAAGTTCAGTTAGAGGAGTCAAGGGTAAGTGTCCATGAAAACTGCAAATAGGCAGCTTTCAACGGTATGCTGCATGATGGAATTGCAATGACTTCTGGCTCGCAGGTGGACACATCAAACGTAAGGGAAATGAATTTTGCTAGTCTTTAGACATTATGAGCACCGGTTTCCTTTGGTGCACCTCTCTGGTATCGCCGCAACACAGGCGGCAGCCACTTGCAGCTGGATTTCCCGGGCACCCAAAGAAGAGGCACAAAATGAAATCACTGATCAGGGCACGCACCTGACCATCGTTCGGACCGACTCTGGCTCTTCTATATGGTTAGTTGCGGATCTAAAAAAGAAAAGATGGATAGTCTTGCAGACCAGATTTTTCGATTCGGTAGCAACTGCTTCTGTTTTGTTGATCCATGCTATACTGTACTTGTAACATTGGGTAATCCCACCTTCAGTAAAGGAGTTTTATGAGCTGTGATTATTTTCTTGGAAGTGAAGTTGTTGTCGACTGTCGTTTATCTTGTGCTGATTTGCAAGAGAAAATAGCAGCCCGAATACCCTGGCTCGAGACCCAACAGAGAGGACTCGCCTGAGCTGGGGAGGATGGTAGCACCGGGTCTCGGCGAAACCAGAAGGAGACTGAGTGGAACGCTAAGGTGTCGTCGGCTTCTATGGATGCTCACCGACGGCGAAGGACGATAGCCAGGACCGGTTCACCGGAGTTTTCAAAGGAGCTCTCGGTTCTGTTCTGACGGCGAAGGACGATAGCGTGCGTTACATAACGGCATATGCTTTGGGATTCGTGCATTCTTTTCTGCCGACCGATCCGTATGTCTAGTCATCAAAGTGCGCGGCCGATCGATCGTCCTACGAGCATTGCAGCAAGAACTAGGGTTTAACAAAAAATTCCATCTCCCCGCTCATCCATTCGCTGGATCATCACGATGCCGTGCGGCGCGTGCGGATGCGCGTGCAGCGAGACGCCCAGACAGGAGCTGGAGGCGCCGCTGCTGGTAGACATCGAGACGGGACCCGGCCACATCACGGCGGCGGCGGCGCCGGACGGCGAGGTCGACGAGCCGACGGACGCCGAGATTGATAAGGCCGAATTAATCTTCTGCTGCGTTGTCCGGGTGCGTATTTTATGTATTCCCTAATAGCTAGGGCGCCAGTGAACTTACAGTAGTACGCCATTGCTTTTGGTTTGCACTTCATCGAGATTACTGGATTGAGCGTGCCATCATATTCATGTGTTCGACGCGCGTACAACGCGGTACGTATCTGGCTGAACTTTGTGCGGTTTGCAGGGGCTCTTGGCCTTGCTGTGGTTGTATCTTGTCGATTTGATGAGAAGAACCATCCCCACCGACGACGGCGACTACCATCAGTATCATGTACTTTATGTCGGTTCCTTTGCGGCACTCTTGGGTATGTTCTTCTGTGAGTTCTGCGTCAACGTCTCCGCCCCTCCAAATCTTGCTCGTCGAAGAGTTTCAAGTTGAATTGTTCTGTCATCTTCTTGAAGCAAACTCAGTTTTACGCGAAGAACCATATGAATTGCGCTCAATTTTGTTCGACAATATTGTGTGTAATATTATGTTCGCTCCGTATACCTTTCTGAGTCATGCCAAAGTGTTTGATCATTATGCATAACACAATAATTTTGTCTATGTTGTATTTTTCCTTGGTTAACCATTTTTCAAAATATATTCTTTAACTCTTGTCCAACATGGCCTCATATATTCAAGATATATTCTGAGCCCCGCGAGGTCCAACATGGCCCTACTTCAAAATATATTCTTTAACTCCATTAAGTAGGAGCCCCGCGAGGTCCCATCAGAAGCCTACCAAGCTCACCACCCACCAGCACGTGCCACTTTGTTCAAGTATCTTCCATCATCGTCTCACTAAAGATACCCGCGTGGCCACGGTGCTACTATCCCTGATTCAAGATGTGCCATCTTCCTCCGTCTTGCAGGCGTCGTGACGGCAGGGAACAACCTCCACCGCCAGCAGCAGGGCACACCAGTCCTAGGTGGCTCTAGTCCAGCCTTATTGACCATAAATCCCTACGGAGGCACACCAGTCTAAGGAGGGTCCGACCAGTCCTAGGTCGGACTTGTAAAGGCCGCAACCATGTTGTAATAGGTCGTTCGCTGTTGCCGCCATCCCCTGCATCAATCTCCCCATCATCGTCGTCTCTCTAGGAAGAGCCAGCGCCGATCGCAGGTTGGCCTGCCGACTACCCAGATGGGGCCTGAGCAGGCGCTGACCAGCCGAACCCTCATGCCGCCCCTCCACATCGCTGGCGATACCGCGTCTTCGCCCCACCGCCTCCGGCAGGTCGGCCTGCGGCGACCCAGATGGAGCCCGTATGGCCCAGATCTAGGGCAAGCAAGCACCGACCAACAGAACCCTCAAGCCGCCCCTTCACATTGTTGGCGCTATCACGTCGTCGCCCCTCGGTTACGCGTCGAACCCTAGCTTCTCGAGATGCACCCCTGCCGTTGGAGAGCCTCGCCCCTCCACATGGGAGGGTAGAGGAAGAGGGCCTGCTGCCGCTGCCACCGAGCAGTCCTAGCCCGATGACATATGCCGGGGACTGGGGGAATGAGAGGTGGAGAAGGGGTGGGATGGAGGAGGTGGTCGCTAGCGGCGACTCGCTCGACGGCGCGGGGTGCGACATGAGTTGTGAGAGGGTAGGGGTTGGAATGGAGCTAGCTGAAACGTCATTGTCTACAAAGAACAATATTGAACTTACCAAACAGATGAACAAATGAATTCAGGCACTCCAAGGTTATTTTTGTTAAATTTTCTTTGATAGTACTTTTCGAGGCTATTTAAGGCAGGCGAGAAAATATCTATAGGAGGAACAACTGTCTTTCTAGAATAACAAAACTTCAGAAAAGAAAGGAGAAATCCGTGCTCTTAACCAGCTGGGCTTGTCGGTAGAGATAATTTACTGAAATTTTTTGTAGGAGAAAATAATAATGACAACCAAAAGTTTTGGCGACAAAGGATGACTCGTATAATAACAATTTGGCAATTCATATACAATATTTAATAGCCAAAACTCTTCATGTTTTTATTAACATTTTGATACATCATACAACTTCATGCGAGGTTTTCTAGCCTTAGTCAATGAAAGATGGGATAAAGTCAATTCATACATGATCACATTGACCAAACGTCAGAATAGCCTCGGGTCCACACGTTATTGACACATAACAACATACTAAGGCTGACCGACGCGAGAAAATGGGGACAGATTTGTCGGCGCTTCAGACGGTAATTTGAACTCCGGCAGGACAGGACAAGCTGACGAGCTTAGGAAACTCGCCACACATGGGTGTGAGGACCTGGGAGAGAGCATACTCGACGGAAGGGTCGCAGCGCACCGAAAGGCGGTGGAAGGGAGCCCAATGGTAGCGGCATACGGTGGTAGAGCACAGCAATATAGAGCATGCAATACACATGAAAGAGGGTAGAAACAACGAGGATCTCATCATGGACTTGGAAACTTACTCAATGAAGGGAAGGATGAACATGACAACATGATCGGTGACGGGGACTTGCCGGAGGCAGAAAAGAAATGTACGATGGCAATGAGTCGTGGCTTCCTGGATCATTTGTTCCAGAGGGGAAGGCAACACGACACGGTAGAGCACACATGAACAAATGTTAAGCTTGGCAAGGTACATATCATATCTAGTACTCCAGAGTTTGAGGGTACTCTAGGAACCCCAAAATTCAAAAATAACATCATAGATATCACGAAAAGTATCAACATAAAACTACATAATAGATTATATATGTGTTAATCATGTCACAATTGTTTGAATTCCAATCCTAAACATAACTCAAAAAATGAAAAGGACAAATATATCCATGAAAAGTAACAATTGGGCCATGAATTCAACCCACTAATGCTACTAACCGTGGATTTGTCTTCTTTGTGTCTAAAGCTACATATTAATTTTGGGTACTAAAATTTTGTGACATAAACATATACATGACATGTTAGTGTTGTGAATTTGTCTCGAAATTTTTTAGCAACTTTAACACAGGCCAAATGACACAGATGCTCTGAGAGGACACAAGAGCCGGGGGTACTGGATACATTCGCTTGGGAGGCATGAAACTGTGAGGGCAGTGAGACAAAGACTAAACTACATGGCTTATATAGTGTGCAGTGCTCTGCACACCTGCCACCGAGATAGGTGAAGATCTCACAGGAGTTGGGTTGGGCTTAGTGAAATAACATATGTGCCTCTATGTGTGGTTTTGGTAATTAACGATAATCTCTATGAAACAATAGTTACATTGGGTTATACTTGTAGGTTTGTCCATAGACATCGCTTGAACCATATGTCGGCTTCAATGTTGAAAGAAGAACAAACTAAAGAAGAATAAACTATGACCAAGGAGTTATTCAACGTGTGATTCAAAGATAGGTGATAGAGAAGAAGTTATAAGGATGATCAAGACAAAGTTAAAAGAGTGGATTAGAGTGGATCATCGCTAAAGAAGATACGAAGTGCAAGTGCAAGATTAGCCATATCAAGAAGATCTTATGGTGATCATGGATTTGTGAAGTCATGCCCAAAGAAGAATCTCTCCCATAGGAGCATGGCGGAGCAATACCGCAAGTCTTCATCAAGCAAGCGCAATCAAGAAAGGCATTCCATCTTGGAGCGGTCAAGATCCTCTTCATTAAGCTCAAGTGGAATGCGTAAGGCAAAGGTATGATCTTGATAGGTTTTCTCTTTTATCGGACTCATGCTCTTATTTGGGAGACTGGATTATAGGATAAATATCCGTAATATCAAGAGGGACTCTTGAGTGATTAGCTCGATCGTTTCTTCGAAGAGAGCTCAAACATTTGCATACTTGCGACATCCTTCTTTTATAATCCAGGAGCATCTCCCAGCTTTTGAAAGTCAAAATAAAATACTAGAAGGGATGTCTAACTATATAGATTTATCTTTGAGATTAACTCTGCCAATATTTACAACGAGCTCAACAATCTGTCATTGGTAAAGCCTACATTGGCCAGTAACTCAGCTGCCAATAATTAAAAAGAGTTCAGTCATGGGTAAGGCCATAACGATTGCAGCAAACAGACTAAACCATGTATCTCCCTCAGTGTATTTGATGGCAAATTTTCTCATGGAGTAGAATAAATACACCCACAGCAAGACCAACAGGGCCTGCAAGCAATCGAGTTGTACGTTAGTATTCCCTCCGTTCGGAATTAACTAACTCATATATGTCCAAATTCGCACATATCTAAGCGCGTGTTAGTATGTAGATACATGATCTAAACAATGTAATTCAATTAATTCCGGCCGGAGAGAGTATATGAATGCAAATGGAACATACTAATATATCAGTAAATGAGCAGGTGAAGCACTACTATGTAATCAGTAAACAAGAAGAAACAGGTTTTAGAAGGTCAATTACAGAAAGAAAAAAGGCGGAAAGGTTTAAAGTACTCCTTCTATTTTATATTTTTGTTGTTGCAGTTTTAGTTCATATTTACTCTAAAATCATGATAGGAATTATATAGAACGGAGGAGCTAACATTTTGCCGTGGTAAATAATTACAAGAACCAAGATGGCAGCGGGCAGCATATTCTCTCCTCTGGCCAAAACATGGATAGAAGCCAGGTTCTTTGGTCTCCGACACTTCTAGATATACTTTATTATGCTTTCTACGGTTCATATTAATGACCTCAACTCTATCTATCTAAATATTTAGAGTAGATGCATTCGTATCTAGACAAATTTAAGACCATTAATATGGACCAGAGAGAGTAACTTAAATTCCATGTGCACGTGCTTTATTGAAAGCACATAGCGAGAGTAACGCACATATGCACGGAACTTGTATGTTTGCATCTTCCTCCCTTGCACTATACAAAGCTATATGTATATACAATAGAAATAGAGTATGCGACAATCCATGATACTAGTTAGACCGACAACACAATCTGAAAAATGTTGCTCCCTCCATCTTAAAATAGATATAACAAGTTTATTAAAATTTGGATAAACCTATATACCAAATAGTGTTTAGATTCTAATAAATCTATGACATCTTTAAGATGGAGGGAGTACAAAAATTTCTCCGCAAGAAGATATGTTTTTCTTTTGAGAACAATTATAGCAATTTTCCTTTTTGTTCGTTCCCTTGATTTTATTGAGAAAATTGTTGGATTTACATGAGCCATGGCCATGTGAACGCGCAATGTGACTAACAAATTCTAAAAACTCTACTATGGCAGCTTGGAGATTGTGGGAGACTATATTATAATCTCACTCACACTAACTGAATGAGAAGAAACTAAATTTTTGCTTGGTGCACCAATGTGTATGTGTCTTCCACCACATGGCGGCTCGATCAGCTCACCTCCCAGACTATATGAGAGACATAAGAGATCTATGTCTCATGACTCTCACTTTGTCTCTCGCGAAAGTTGCTTTGCAGTGCTGCTTCTAGTCTTCCCTGTCCGGTGACTGTGTGCACGACCGTCTGAGAGAGAATTGCCTCTGAAGGTTTGTTGAGACCCTGCACCGGGAGGCAGACGATAAACTTTTCGGAAGTGTCTCTACGCGACCGTCTCCGTTGCCAACTGTACGTCTACTTCACTAATCCGGTGACCTACTGCCCCGGCAACATCATGGCCAAAAAAAATTTGTTCATGGTGTTGTTGGTGGTTGATCTTTCCCGGTCAATATGTATTTGCAGCTCCTATTTTTGTTTGCACTTATCTTTATTGAATTTACAAATTTATTAGATGTGTTTGATTGGCTACATGTGATTATATCTACTAGTGCAACTGTGATGTTGAATTTGATAGTTAGTCCCGCTCGGAAATTGCTTCATAACCCAACAGAATTAAATAAAGGAAGCATTTTAGAAGTACTCGACCGATGCTCTGCAAAAATAAATTTATGTACGATTCACATTATCCCTAATTACATTGTTGCTTGTCTCTCTTAACATCATATACAGAAGGCCTTAAAAAAAGGCGATTGGGTGTCTAAGAAAATTCCACGCAGCAAGGAAAAACACACCATGAAATTGAGACCTGCGTCTCGACTTGGCATTATAAGATCATCTCTAATGCAGAAAGAAAACGACCGATCATCTAGTACTTGTCGAAATATCTTAGTTGTCGTGTGGTACCAATTGATATGTCTGTTTAGAGTAGTTGGGGCTGAGTAATTAGCACGTACCCGGAAGAAGAATGTGGCGATCCTCCCTTCTTTCTTGGCGTCCGGCGCCGTGATGTGGCCAGGACCCGTCTCGGGGTCCAATAGCAGCGGTGGCTCCAGCTCCTCTCTGGGTGTCTCGCCGCCGGCGCTGCAAACGCACCCACATGCGTCGCACGGCATCGATAATCCGGTGACGAGCGAGCGAGGGTTTTCTTAACCCTAGTGGGGTTAGCCCTAATTCCTCCTGCGATACACGTGTGACGTGTGGAACGCTCGGTTTTTAATTTGATTTTTTAGGGAAAAAAAAGAACGCTCGGTTGCTACTCGCAACAGATGTGACGTCAGGCGTCGAACATACACGGGTTGGAAAGGAGAACAAAACTTGCAGCAGATATATCCAAATTTAGATAAAACGACATTTTTTTTAGAGCAACCATTTCATTAATCGAAAATCAAGTTACATAGAGCAACATATGTGGAAACTAAAAAACAAACTAGAATAAAATGATTATCCTGAAAACAATGTAGATAAAATCTTAAGAGACCGAGAAATACAAAACGATCCCTACGATGAACAAGCTTGCTGCACGCAACGAGGCACATATCGATGTGGCACGTCGACCGAGGGACGTCCCCGTGCTGTCTTAAACCAAGATCCGCTGCCTCTCATCGACAAAGTCGGAGAAGAACGACAGATCCACCACCTCTGGACCAACATCCGCGCTCCAGAGAAACCACCTCGCCCCGGACACCAGCGTCGTCGCTGAGAACGACGAACGCCGACGACACACCGAGAAACTGAACTCGCCAGATCTGATGAAAGCCGAGAAGACCAAGCTGTCGATCTGAAGGAACGACTAGCATACCTTGCCATTAACTCCGAGGCGTCGCCGGTGTGGGAGTAGAGTTGAGGCAGATTTATTGCCCGAGCGCCGCTCCCACCACCCCAACGACGCCCCATGGTAGACATACCCTAACCCTAACTACTAGGCGAAGAAACGAGGTTCCCCCTCCCTCCTACCGCCGGAGCGGCAAGCGGAGGGAGAGGAAACCAGCGCTCTTGCCGGTTGAGATCTGGAGGGAGGGAGCCGCCGCCGCCTCTTTTTTTTCGTGAGGAGGAGAGGAGAGCGAAGCGTTTAGACGCGGATAGAGGAATTTTTATGAGTAAACGACATCTAATTTGAGACAGCGAGAGTACTCGACATCTAAAATAAAACAAAAAAATTCAGGAAAGAACTCACGAGTTTAACTCAAACCAAAAAATCAAAGAAGAAGGCATCACTACACCTATAGATTTTTGGAACAATTTCTTAGGATCCCAAAATCGTAAAAAAGAAGGTAACGTAAACGACAGTGCTCAACAACGTTTCTGCCATGATAAGGAGATGTGGAGGAACGATAATTCGAAAGCAATGAACAAAAAACGAAGCAACAACATTACAACTCAAAATGTTCATTTGTAATCATCATCTGTTTGAAACATGAGAGAGACTCCTCTCTCCCACCTGCATAGCTCCCGCCGGCGAGGGGGAGGGAAACCCTAGCCGCCCTCCTCTAGACCGCCCCCTCGCCCTCTCCCCACCTCCTCACCGCCGCTGGACAGCGTCGCCGACCGAAGGCCGGGCGCTGGCGCTGGCAGGGCTCTTCCTTCCCCCTTGCGTGGAGGTCTCGACACGGGTCGAGAGGGATCACCTAGGCTCCGTGCTGGCGAGGGGCGTAGAGAGTCCAGCGGCGGCATGGCGCCTTCGTGGCACCTCTGCAGCGGTGGTGGCGTCCCTGCACGGCAGCTACGGTAGACGACGTGGCTTCGACATCTAGGCCAGAGGTCTTCACTGGCTAGCACCGGGTTGGTGCGCTCTAGGCCTTCTCTGAGGAGGTGGTGGCAAGGGCAAAGCTAGTGAGCTCCTAGATGGCGATGGGTGGTGATGGCCAGGGACGGCGGGGGTTGTGGCCTAGTTCTAGGCCCATCTAGGCCTGATCTGGGCTAGGCAGGCCCTGCTGTCCCACAAGTTTCAGGGGTTCTTGGGATGTGGCGTGGCTGGGGTGCTAAATCCGTCCCGAGCGGCCTAGATCCATCGACTGCTCGACACTGCCATTTCGAGCACTGTGAGTGCGACTAGTGGGTGATGCCTGCTAGTCATACCTTGCTATCCGAGAGTCGTTGGTTGGCTTGGTCTTCACCCATCCACTCAAGAAGTCTTTCCATGTTCACACTGGTTGTCTAGCGGGTGTGGGATCTTGGTTGCTGAGGCAGTGGTCGCGAAAGGTGGACTGCGCATGTGACTCTACGACGATGTACCAGTGGTTGTGTCCTCTACCTTCGGCCATGATGATGGTAAATATTGGGGCAGCGAGGGACCCTAGTGTTGGTGCAGAAACTCCCAAATCTCGATGTGGAGGCCATGCTCGGGGACATCGGGAGATCCGAGTTACCGGGCACGGCACAAAGGTTTTTCCAGGCTAAATTTCAGCACTTTAGAGCTAACAGCGGTGATGCATGTGGGTGTCGTTACCCTCTTGGGGGCTTCATTCTGGGTACCTTGGCCGCATTCACTCCAGGTGAAAACCCTGGATAATTTTTTTAAATAATATATTTTTTATTCAATTCGGAAAATAATACACAAAATATGAATTTCTGAAACTAGCGTGACGTCAGCACACCGTGTGTCGACAAGAGCTTTTTGTCTCCCGGTGAGCCCACAAGACATTGTCGTCTCCCCGTGCATCAACAGGCTCGATAGAGCAGGCCCTGCCACACGCGGCAGCGGACGACTGGGGGAGTCGTCACCCCGTGAGCTGACAGGGCATGTCGTAACCTCATGAGCCAATAGGGCAGTGATATCCCGCCGGCCACGCCCCGCTCCTCTGCTTCCTCCTTCTTCCTCTTCTCTCTAGCTACCTATGGATAGGTCCATTTACTATCCCATACTGAGCTCGTTGTTGCCCCATTTTCACCAAACCTTTAGCTAAAAGGTAGTGGGGTGGTAGGGGAACCCCGATCTACTGATGGGATATCTTGGGGAGGCGATTTGGTGGTGTTCTTGTGGATTTAAGGTGGTGGTTTACTTGGAGAGCAATGTCAATGGTGGAGGATGGTGTTTAAGGTAGCTGAGTTGCGCCGTGGTGGTGTTGGTCCGGTCACTTGAGGCTGCTACACGGCAGGGCTTCACACGCTTCAAGGGCATACGCTAATTTCTCACTAATTACAGTTTATTGTGTATGCTTATGGATGTGATTAGCTACCTGTAAGAATATTGTCCCGGAGGTTTAGTACATTTTAGACTGTATTGTGTCGTGCTGCTTACTAGCTGACGAGTTGCAGTATTTTTTAGGTCAGCAAATATGTCAGATTTAGTAGGGTTTTGTTTTACTACAGGTTGATCTGAGTGAGTTTCAATCAATTGAAACAGAGTTGTCATCCCCTAAAACATGGACCGTTAGTCAGTTGAAGGACTGGTTGTCTGGTTCTTTAGGGCTTCCTTAGACACATACTGTCGGTATGCATGCATTTTGGACAAAGTCTAGAACAAACCCAAAGTTTTATTTGAGACCGATAGATGATGAATTTAAATGGCTGCGTTGGTTGAAAGGATGCGAAAGAAGGGAGTTAACCCCATGGCGTTAGTGCTTCCCATGGCGAAGGAGATCACCTCGCCTGAAGTCGAGGAGGGTTGGTATGATCATGGCCGGAGCAGTCAAGTCCAAGTTGGAGGTGGTGGTTATGACTATGGTTAGAGAAGTAATGCACACACTTGAGGTGGTGGTTATGATTCTGGTCAGAGCAGTTATGCACAAACTAGAGGTAGTGGTTATGATTCTCGTCAAAGCAGTTATGTACACTCTAGAGGTGGGTTTGAATCAGGGAGAGTAGTTAGGCAACAAGAGAAGACATTTTTAGTGGAGACTCATATGAGGATGAGATATATGAAGGTCTTTTACAAAATCAGATGGAAGTAGAAGATTCAGATGGATATAGTGATACTGTTGATGATTCGAGTGAGTCCGATGAAGAAGAGGAGGCACCGATTGCGACATCATGGACTAATGACTTCTCAGTAGCAAAGAATGTGAACGATGGGCATGATTCTACCTGGCAGTATCACGAGAACAACATCGCCAAGGATCCCATGTATCCTATCAAGATACATCTACATGAAGTAGTCATTACATGGGCAATGTCCATGCAATGGGTCTTCAAAACCAAGGTGTCATCGCAAAAATATTTGATAATGGTTTGTGCAACTGCCAGTCGTTCCGCAAGGGTACATGGCTATTTCCCTAAGTATGATACCAACTGGAAGATGAGTGACGTAGTGTTGCACACATGTATACTTCCCAGTGACCTTCAGGATCATCGTAACCTGGCTTCTATGCTCCTATCTAGACATGTATACATGGAGATAGTGTAGAGCAAAGCGATGGAGGTTAAAGCTATCATCAATAAAGTTGTTGTCGTATTTTGTTACAAAATTTCTTATGGCAAGGATTGGTGGACTAAGCATAGGGCACTAGAGGAAAGATTTGGTTCATTTCTAGATGGATGCGACTGTGTTTTCCATTATCCGAAAATTCGAATTCATTTCTTGTTTCAAATATTCACTTGCACATTCCAGACACTGTGGGCTAGGAATCCAGGCACTTACATCAACATCCAAAACTTTACATTGCCACATGATCCAAATTTGAGGGTGTTGCATCGAGTGTTCTTCTCTTTTGCTATATGCATAGAATCTTTCAATCACTATCGACCAGTGCTATGTGTAGATGAGACATTTCTCACTAGCAAGTACACAAGTACACGGGCATATCCTAACTGCCATTGGTCAAGACGTGAAGAATCAAATCATTCCACTCACTTCTCTTTCGAGGAGAGTAAGAACACCAAGAGTTGGGTATGGTTCTTTAGGCAACTGAAGATAGCAGTTGTTAAGGATAAGCCGAATGTGTGCATCCTTCCTGACAGGCATCAGGATATATACCACACGATAAAATAGCTGACACAGCCTGCTCCAGATGAACTAACACCATGGCAGGACATGTAGAGCCATTGGTGCATGCTCCATCTTGGAGCCAATTTTTACTCATAGTTCAGGAACAAGGACCTTATGAACCTATTCAAGAAACTCTGCAAGAAGAACCAGGAGTGGGAGTATATCAACATGCGCGGCTGTATTGATGAGTTCACTAGAAAACATTTTAGGGCAAGGAAGGTTGCATGAGAAGCAATTGTATTAGCCCATGTACATGAAGTATTTGCACAGGAAGCAACAGGAGTAACACCAGTGGAGGAAGAACCTGTCTCTCTTTGTGACTTGCCAGGATTTGACCAACATGGTACTAGGAGAAGGCCTGAGAGATAGATCAAAAATTTCTAGGAATGGATACAACACGATCCTCTAGAGAGGTGGTGTTTGCTGCACGACACTCATGGAGCTAGGTTTGGCGTCATGACTACAAATCTCACTAAAACATATAACTTTATCCTGAGAGGAAGCAGGGTTTTTCCATTTACAGCCATTGTGGAGTGTATTTTCACCGAAAGTTTGAAGTATTTCAGAGAAATACACCAGATGGCTTAGATGCATATCATTAACAACCTAACCACAAGGTATTGTGATAAGTTTATGAAATACATGAATAACAAGGTACAAAAAGGTCGGTTTATGATTGTCATTGCCATTGGTAATTAAGAAATGAGGTTTGAGGTGTGCTTACCTTCCAATAGGATCGAAACTTGAGAGGAGGTAGAGACATAGGAGGATAAGATAGGTAATGAGAATTGGCCAATGTGAGTGCACCTGCAACAAACCAACGTTGCTTAACATTCCTTGCTCCCATGTACTTGTTGTGTGCTGCCAGCTAGGGATGGACGTGATCTCGTTCGTGTCTCCCTATTATCTTAAGGAGTCGGTGATCAATACATGGACTAGTGAGATGACGAGATTTCGGGTAGTGGGAAATTTCAACAAAGTAAACCTAGGTGAAAGGATATACATCCTAGACCCACTACTAATGTAAACAAGGAGAGGAAGATGCTAGTGTGTCCGCACCTATAATAATATGGATGAATCAGAAGCCAGAGGCCCTACCAGGAAATCTTTTCACTATAATCTCTTTGGTCATAAGGACATCAATTGTGACATCTTTGGGATTGGAGGACCGGCTCCCCATGGGCGGGGCTCCCGAGGAAGGAGAGGCAGATGAAGAAACTAGATTTTGAATCTGTAATATGTGTGGAACTAGATTTTAAATCTGTAATATGTCTGGAACTATGTTTTAAATCTGTAATATATGTGGAACTATGTTTTAAATTTTTATTATGTGTGGAGCTAGATTTTAAATCTGTAATATGTGTGGAACTATGTTTTAAATCTATAATATGTGTGGAACTATGTTTTAAATCTGTAATATTTGTGGAACTATTTTTAAATCTGTAATATGTGTGGAACTACATTTTAAATGTGTAATATGTCTGGAACTATGTTGTGAATTTGTAATATGTGTACTCACAGTTCTTGATATGTGCGGATGGTGGATACAAAATCATTGCTTAGTGCTGGTAGTGATGAGAAGTATCGTTCTGCGATATTAGAAGATCTTGGCGTATTTCCTCAGTGTTCCACTAGGGCGGCATGTTCACCCGAAGCTTTAAATTTTCCCATAGTGCATTCAACCTGAGAAGTTCTTGGCGTATTTCATCAGGATTCCATTGTGGGCGTCATCCTAACCTACATAATTTATCACCCAGCTCATTGAGAATGATTTCACTAGTGATGAGATCCTCCCATGTAACTGGAGTGTTGTCTATCCTAAATTCTCTAGCAAAACCTAAAAGGAGATCGGACACCCGTGTTGGAAACCTATGACCCGAAGGAAAACCCGACGTCTATAGGAGAGGAAAACGCTTGTCCACTTATAGAACTAAGTGAGTAGGGTTTTATATAGCGAAAAGAGAATAAATGGCAGGAACAATCGACATGAGAATTTGGCGGGAACTTGTTGGCAGGAATAATGAAGCGGGGAAAATTAGGAGGAAGAAAAATGGCAGGAATAAATTGGAGGGAACTCATCACTGGGAATAAAAAGGACGGAAAGACTTTGACAACAACAATTTTTATCACGACTTGGACTAAAGATACATTTTGTGCGAAATTAGGATTTATCTCTACACTAAAACTTAAATTAAGATACATCATGACACTCATGATGAAATTAAGATACATCACAACACTACAACTGAAATGAAGCTACATTGTTACTGAGGCATACATCTACTTGTCCCGAGTCCGGTGTGGGTACTTTTCGGTCTTCTCCCCACATTCTTCGGCTGCCTACACCTCAGCAATCCTTTCTCTTAATCTCTGCCTTTCCACCGCATGGGCCTCCTAGCGCACCTCTTCCATGCGCTCCTCTTCCTCCCTCCTCCTATTCAACTCAAGGTTTCGGGCTTGTTCCGCTCTTAATTCTTTCACTTCTCTCTCTTGAACCTTCTTCTCCTGGGCGGCAATCCTTTCGGCACGTTCCTAGGCGTGAAAGCTAGCCCATGCACACTGGCTCCTATCCGCAATCTCCTACAGGGCCCAAGCTAGATGCTCCATCAACTTGTCTCGAGCCCAGTGCAGTTACTTTCTAGTCTTGTCCCCACGTTTTTTTCGGAATCCAATGGTACCACTTATAGAGAGGAGGAGACTAGTGAAAGGGCATTTCGTGATCCCTAATGTTTTGTGTGTTATATAACAATGCTAAGGATATTTTAATTGTGCATTGAGTGTTGCAGATACCAAAGGTTTATCTAGTGACAACAACATCACACTAATAAATTACCAAGAGCTCCTAACCAAATGCAGTAGAATCATGCTTGCTAGGCTAGATTATCCACCTCTGTCTAGGATCGGATAATCCGCCCCCTGGCAATTTCGACTAAGGACCCGGCGCACGAGGCTCAGAGAGGGGGTGGATTTTTGGCTGGATATTTGGCGTTGGGCAGATGTTTCCCTAAGCCAGATAATCTGGCCCAGCCAGACCCGGATTATCCACCCCTCCCAAAAATTGACTAAGGTCCAGATGCACGATGCTCAGAAGGGGGCAGATGTTTGGACCAGATTATTTGCTCTGGGTCAGATATTTGCCCCCGACTAGATTATCTGGCCCCCACTTAGGCCTGATTGTCCAGTCCCAGTTGACTCCAACGGCATCATTTCAGGAGGGGTTAAAAATACCTCTCCCCATCTTCATCCTGGAGTCTCGAATCTTCCGAAAAAGCACAGTACTACATAAGCCTCAAATTCGCAAGATCTACTCGTTCATCCACCCAAAGGCCTTGATCTTTAGAGGATCAAGGGAGAAGGAGTTGATCTACATCATCACTGAAGAGATCTTCAATTCCCCCTCATTCATTTGAGGGCCCTTTCATCTAGAGTTTCGTTTGCATTTCTAGGTCCCGTTTTGATATTTGATAAACTTGTTTGTTGTGGCATGTTGTTTTCATCTCGGGAGTATCTAATTCATTTTTGGATTCATGCCCCGATCTCTTTGTAAAGGAGCTGGTTCCCACTTCGAAGGGTACCGTATAGTGGAAAGGTGGATCAGGCCAGTTGTGGCGACATCCATCGAAGAACAGGGTGAGGCCTATTGTGGCATGGTGGTCTTAGTACCGCACGCCCCTCTGATAGCTGTGAGATTCGACACATTTTGATGGCTTTATTTGATGGTTTTCTCCTGGATTTGATCCTTTTCTGGCTTTACCTAACACTAATAGTTCGGTAGCGAAGAAAACTTGGTTTTTAATGTGTGTTTTAGGTTCTGAATGTCAATAGAAGGATTTAACTAGAGAAACACAATATTCTGGAGAAAACAAGCGAGTCTCAATATGGAAGCACGCGAGGGGAGCTCACAGAAGCTTTAACGAGCAACTATACGACGGGAATATTTTTCTAGCCATATAGTTCCCACCGTCTAGTTGCCATTGCTGTTGTCTTGTCAAAAGGGACAACTTCTGTGAAGGGACCGAGGACGAAAACACAACACAGCAGCCGCCATACCATCCAGAAGGGAGAAATAAGAGATCCGGAGAAGAAGGGGAAGATGTTCTTCATCTCGCTCCACGATCTTCAACCTCCTAGCCAATACACCCCCACAGCCACTACTTGTACTTGAGAGAGAGAGAGGGATCTCCACCTTACAAGACTAGGGTTTGAGATTGTTTCTTCCCATCTTGAATTGTGTTGGATATTTTACTATTCTTATTGTGGATCCCCACGGTAATACAAAGACGAATTCCTTTTGTTCAATTATATTGATTATCCATTCTTCTCTCATGAGCGAGAATTCCTTTGGGCGTGGGAGATGTAGGGGATTGGTGAGATGTGATGTGCCTTCATATATTTTCCATTAGTTTGTGATTGATTCTAATTACTATATTATGTGTGCTTGATTATCCGTGGGATGCCTAATGCTTGTTGTCCAATTAAGGGCCCAGACAACATGATGCTTTGTTCTACATAGATAAGATTGATGACCCACAAGTATAGGGGGTGTATCACAGTATTTTCGAGGGAAGTGAAACCTAATTTATTGATTCGACACAAGGGGCACCAAAGAATATTTATAAGCCTTAACAACTGAGTTGTCAATTCAGCTTCACCTGGAAACAATCTTGCTCACAGCAGTTTATCAGTAGCAATAGTTTTGTAGTAGGAATAACAAAGTAGCAGCAACAGTAAAGTAAAGACAGTAGTAACAATAGCAGTAAACAATGGGATTCGAGTGCGGTAGGCATAGGGATGGATGGACGGGCGTTGCATGGACAAGACAATTCACATAGCAATCAGAACATAGGGCAATTGCAGATAAATAAGATAAAGCATCCAAGTACTAGATAATCCTAGGCATGTGTTCCATATATAGTCATACGTGCTCACAATGAGAATGTCCTGCCAACCCGTTTGCAGCGGGGCCTCAAGGGAACTACTGGCAATTAAGGTGCTCCTTTTAATAGAGCACCGGAGCAAAGCATTAACACTCCGTGAACACATGTGATCCTCACATCAAAGCCATTCCCTCCGGTTATCCCGATTTCTGTCACTTCGGGGCCATTGGTTCTAGACAACAACGTGTGTATACAACTTGCAGATAAGACCATAAACAATACTATCATAATGAATCAATAACATGTTCAGATCTGAAATCATGGCACTCGGGCCCTAGTGACAAGCATTAAGCACAACAAGTCGCAACAAAGTCATAAAGCACTAATGGAAGATACTAGGCACCATGCCCTAACAATCTGGTGCCATTACATGAACGATCTCATCCAATCCCTACCATCCCCAGAGCCTACAGCGGGGGATTACTCACTCATAGATGGGGGGAACATGCATGGTCGATGGAGAAGCGATGGTGATGATGATGGCGATGATTTCCTCCAATTCCCCGTCCCGACATGGTGCCAGAACGGAGTTTCTGGTGCTGTTTCATGGAATCTGGTGGTGGCGGCGGAGCGGAACTCTTTCTAGAAAAACATCGACCGCCCTGGGTTTTTAGGTCAGAAGGCAACTTATAGGCGAAGAGGGAGACCGAGGGGGTGCCTGGGTTGGCCACACCACCCGCTGGCGCAGCCAGGCCTGGCCCGCGCGGCCAGGTGGTGTGGTTAAAATTTGGTGTAGCACCCATTCACCCCCCTCTAGGTGCCCATACGATCCATTTCAATTGGTATCAGAGCCCTGGATCTTAATTCAGGCTTAACCGCCTAAGAGTAGTATGGGTACTAAGGATGATGGGAATGAGGCTGTGGATAAGGTCATAATGGATGATCTCAAGTCGTTGGAAACAACCTTGTTGAAATCCTTTGAGGCCAAGATGGAGGAGATGAATCAAATGATTACTCGCCTCACATCATCCATAGCCCCATCTCCATCCTCCTCTGAGGCTGCCCCACCATCATCTAAGGAAAAGGGTAACACCGGATCCAAGGATGATGATGTGGAAGGTGAAAAACTTAATGGTTCCATCTCCAAGAAGGGAAGTGGTAAGGAGGAATATAGTGAGGTTCGCCATGTATATTCCCCCAACCCACCTATCCGTCATCCTCATATAAACAATAGGGGTGATCCACCCAAGCTCACTCCATCCTCTTTCAATCAATGGCAATTCTTAATGAAATCTCATGTTTGCATCTCCTCTATTGAACTTTGGAGGATTATTGAAGAGGGTCTTCATATTGGAGATCAAACCAACCTAACAAGAAGAGAAGTTGTGGACAACCAGTTGAATGCCACCACTCTCCACATGATACAACTGGGTGTGGGTCCCAAGGACATGCCACACATTGAACATCTCAACACAGCTAAAGAAGCTTGGGATGCTCTTACATATCTCTTTATTGGGAATGAAAGCATGAGAAGGAACAGGTATGATGCCCTTAGTAATGAAGCTGAGGGATTCTACATGTTGGATGGTGAAAACCATGAGGACATGTATAGAAGACTCAAGGGCATCACAACAACATTTATAAAGCATGGGGCCACTCACATTGATGATGCATGGATAAAAAGGAAATATGTGAGTGCCTTAATGCCTTTCGAGCCAACGGACTTGAAGAGCCTACAAGGTAGACATAACTACCATCAAATGACATCCAATGAAGTCATGCAAGAAATGGCATCATTCAAAGTGGCAGCAAAGAACGCCGAAGATGCTCGTGCTCGGGCCATTGGAATGCAAAAGGGTGTCAATGTGGCTCTAAAAGCCAATGTTGTTGAGCAAGAGGAAGATGAAAGAGTTTTTGAAGGGGCCTCCATGGACTGCCCCGATGAAGTCAAACGTGCTCATGGTGAGTACATGGCGTTTTATGCAAGGAACTTTTGGAAGGACCCTGTCAAAGCCAAGTCGGAACTTGAGCGCAAGAACGGGTCAAATGGAAGAAGAGAAAGTGGCCCAAGATTGAGAACTTGCTACAACTGTGGAGATAGAATGCACTTTGTAGCCGAGTGTCCGTATCAAAATAGAGAAGACAATGGTGGCAGGCTCATTCTTAAAGAGAAATCTAAAGCACCTAAGAAGAAGCCATTTATTAAGAAGAATGGCCTCTTCAAGAAGCAAACCAAGATCGTCTTAGTTGCACAAGAAGAATACTCCTCTGCAAGTGAAGATGAAGAGGATGATGACAGTTCCCGCGAGGTGGCTACTATAGCCACCACATCGACTCCTTCATCTCTCTTCGACTCGCCAAATGAGAACGTCATCAACAACAACGCCACTTGCCTAATGGCAAGAGGGTCCGAGGTATCAACTTCTAGCTCTTCATTTCCTAAGACTAACATAATTTTGGATATGGATGATCATGACAATCTGTAAATGAAAGAAGAAGTTATTGCTTTGGATACTTTTTTCACTAACCTGCAAGGTGAGCACAAACTCCATTTTGATGCTCTTATGAGTCAACTTGCTCAAGCCGAAGATCTTCTTGAAGAAAAGGGCAGAATTGAAAGAGAAGATGCCTTGGAGATAGCTTCTTTGAAGAATGCCTTAGAAGAGGAAGAGGAAGCTCGAGTATCTTTGGAAGAGAGACTCGAATCCATTGAGGAGTCACAGGAAGAAGCTGTGGCTCAGCTCATCAAAGAACGTGGCCATGCTCTTGCAAAGGTAAAGAAACTAAAGAAAGAAAAGATTGACTTTGGGGCTGTTCATGCTAGACTTTTGGAGAAGTTTGATAATCTTGAAAGTGCTCACAAGGCATTGAAGAGTGATCATTCTACTTTAAATGAGTCTCATGACCAACTCCAAATTCAATTGAAACGTATGATGTGCCAAGTACCTCCACTTCATCCTCTGGAAAAGAAGACCTTGCAAGAAGTTCTCAACACAAAGGTAAAGAAGTTATTGATGAGATACTGAGCAAGCAAAGGACAAACAATAGTAAAGAAGGTCTTGGTTACATCCCCAAGTCAAAGAACAAGAAAAACAACAAGAAGAAGAAGAGAAAGACTGCTCAACCAAAGACTAGCAACATTACCAATGACAAGACTAATTATGATGGTTTTGCAGGGGTCAACAATCCTAACTTTGAACTATATTGCGATTATTATGGTGATGTTTATGCTAGTTATGTAGGCCCTTATGATTGTTACATTCCTTGGTCTATTTAGGTTCCCAAGACCCTTGTTACTAACATGAGAGGACCCATTGAAAAATGGGTACCTAAAACCAAGAAGTAATTTTTTGCAGGGATACTTGTGATTAGTCTAAATGGGTACTTACGGATGTATTTAGTCTTGGATGGGTGAACCTGTGCTAATGTACCGCCCCATCCAAGACTAAATACATACTTGTGATTATACCCCTTGCAAACATCCGTAAGTACAAGAAAGTAATTAAGGTAGAAACGTAACCACAGCTTTAAACTCTAAGACCCTTACGTCCCTTGTGCAATGGTTTCCTAACGGGGGTTCAGGTTTCTGTCACTCCGGCAACCCCTACGATTAGTAGCCAAGTACACAATGCATTCCCCTAGGCCCTTATAGGTGAAGTGTCATGTAGTCGACGTTCACAAGACACCACTAGAAGAAGTATACCACAACTTAAATAACAATCTATTGAATCTTTCTCAACACAACTCCACTACTAACAAAAGGACTTCTCCCATGTCCTCAAGAACAAAACGAATTACTCACAAGACATCATATGGATCACGATCAGAGATGGAATAATGATGTATAACAATCTGAACATAAACAATAATTCAATGGTTCACTCAATAGCATCAACTACAAAGAGTAATCAACACCGGGAAAGTTTCCCCTATGAACTATGCAAGATTCAACGCAATTGTTACAGCAATATGGAGATGGTGATGAGGGTGATGATGGTGATGATGGGGGTGATGATGACGATGATGATCCCGATGAAGTCCAGCTTGATGGTGGTGTTGATGGCGACGATCTCCTCTCTCCGGGAAGGAATTCCCCCGGCAGAAATCTGTCTGCCGGAGAGATCTTTCTCTCTCGGTGTTTTCCGCCCCGCAGAGGTGGCGGAATCTTTCTGTGGTCTCTCCCCGAGTCTTAGGGTTTCGTGGGGATGATATACGCCAGAGGAGAGAGGCTGGAGTGGGCCAGGGCGGCCACACCACTCCCAGGCGCGGCCTAGGCCTGCCCGCGCCATGGGGTGGTGTGGCCCCCCTATGGCCCAACTCCACTCCATCTTCTGGCATCTTGAGTCTTCTGGAAAAATAGAATTTTCCGTATATTTTCCCGGATTTTTTGATCTTCGCGAATTTTGCCTCCAAACAGCACCTTTTCCATCAGAATCCTGACTGCAGCGGTCCATGCTCCAAAAGTCATCAACCATGCAAAAACAGATGAAATAACATAAGTATCACCTCTTAATACGAACTATATCAATGAATAATAGTGAATTAAGATATAGAATAGTGATGCAAAATGGACATATCAACTCCCCCAAGCTTAGACTTCGCTTGTCCCCAAGCAAAACTAAGCTCAATAAACATGACCTCAGGTTTATGGAGTGAAGAGTCGATAAAAGAATACAGACAAGAAGCATCACATTCATCAAATACATAGATCATAATAGAAGACAACTCACTATTATATAACTCAACCTGCCATGAGTAAAGGAAACACAATAAAGATACATAAAGTGAATCAGAATTGGTAATGGCAAACTTAGCTCTTGGTCAAAGAATAGTTGATAATTTGCTAGAGTTCACAAATAGCTGGTTTTTCAATGAAATCTTTCAAAGTAGTAAACATCAAGATAAGAGCAATGTGCAAAACAAGGAACAAAAGAAACATGAATGCATAAATCATCATATGAATGAATGAAACACATACTCAAAATACTTGCTGAGATAGAAGGGAATAGGTTTACTGACTCAACTATAAAGTAAAAGAAAGGCCCTTCAAAGAGGGAAGCAGGGTGCAAGTCTCATAAAGAGCTCCCAAAAATTATGATACTTACTAGCTTTCAGCTCTCATTGCCCCTATCATAGGCATCTTTAGGTGATTAAGGTGAAAGTGAGGTCCAATCTGAGTTATATGCTTGACAGACTATAAACTGAAAATCCCAAGTCCCTTGAGTACGAGGGCCGCTCCTCATGCTACTCAACTTTACTTACCGGTAAGTTCTTGTCATCGTAAGTATGTGCGTATCATTGAGAACTGCCAACAGGGTACCCCTTGCCCGATGATACGGAAGAATCCCCATATCAAAATGACAAAGCAAGCAGACAATGAGTATCTCAACAATATTCTTATTTACCATGGGAAAATGGTGTTTTTTTCTCTCTTTCCTCTTTTCATAGCATCTTCCTTTTTTTTCTTTTTCTCAATAGCTATCTCTCTTTTTTTATAAGAAGAATGCTTCATAGATATCATTATGGTTACGCTGTAGGTTTCCACCATGTCAGCATGGATTAGACCAGCGGCCCAGGCGTTTCTCTCACACACATACATAACTCCATGGACTTACAAGCTCCCCTTTTATTTCACACCGACGACATCCGCAAACAAAAGAGCAAGGTATCAACTGGGTATATATTTACAAGTGTTGAAAGCGTTCCCCGTGACATCACGGTTCTGCTAATCCCCAGCCTATAATTTGCAAGCATATAACTTCCATGGAGAGTTCACAATGGTTCAGGTTTATTAAGTGCGGAAAATAAAGTGTGCCATCAAGTTCGTGAGAGCTTTAATCACTAATTTTTCACACAACAGGTTTAATTTGGGAGGTAGACAAAACAAGGATTTACTTGGAATAGCAATAATGCTACTAGGTAGGTATGTTGGACACAAATGGCAAAGGTTTTGGTTTAAAGGAGGTGGATGCACGAGAAGAATACCCTCTCAGTACAGGTTTTTGGCTAGCAAGGCTGGGTAGCAAGTACAATAGTTGAAGGAAACAACCAAACATACAAATGATAAAAAAACAAACATGCAATCTTCCTTGGAAGCACAAAAGATCTTAACTAGAGAATACTAGACTTATGAGCAAATCAAGAAAGAAAGATGATGAAATTATTTTTTTCTCTCTAGAGTACTTCTATCTTTTCTTTTCAACTCTCAAAAAGGTGTTGCTACTGACCGAGCCAGGTTTACCAAAACCAATTAAATTAACTCAATGATCCCAAAAGTGATACCAATACTAACAACAAGATCAATCATATAATCACGAATTGAAAACTAACATAAGTTATGCAAAAGAGTGAATGATATGACTTCTCATTAATATTCCATAACGGAAACTCACACCAAGGGATACATATCTAACGAGAGAGGGGACACTTCCATAATGCAAACCATACTACAAAATAACTCCTCTATTCATGATATGACTCTACTAATAAGGTAAAAAGATAGAAGATAGTGATATGATACCGTGACACTCCCCCACACTTGGAACAAACCAAGGGGATGCCAAACTTGATGAAGAATTACTCCTTCGGTGGTGGTGGTATCCTCTCAATGAGCTCTCTGATAAGTTTCCCCAAGTCCTCAATCTCAAAGGTGAGATTACGAATAAGCTGCGAGTTTTGCTCAATGCGGCTCATGATCATGTCGGGTTGAGAATTCCAGCTCTTGCTATTCTTTCCCCACTCTTCCTCCTTGAAGTCTTCTTTTCCTGCATGGCTAGAACGAGGCAAATCCCAATTGGCGGGTAATTTCTCCTTGGGCATATTCTAGTATTGATGCTCATGGATAAGGGTATGGAAAGGATTCTTGGTGCGTGAAGGAAGTGACCAAGGATCTGAATGGTGATGAGGAGGCTTCCCTCCAATGGCTGGGTTTGCCACCACTCCAATGCTTGCAATGGTAGTGCCGGTATGCGGATGTTGGCTTTGCTCCTCTTCACCTTCACTCTTGATCTCCTTCTCCTTCCCGGGGTCTTGGAGGTCTTCCTCCATAGGCTCCTTCCCTTTATCCTTGGCAGACACCATTGTGCTTCTAAACTTTCAAAGAGTATGTCCTAGCAGAAATAGATCGAAAAAAAAACATGACAAAAACCAAATATATGAACCTCGGGAGATCCGGGGGGTTATATATTACGATGTTTCATATCAAAAGGAAGGTATTGGGAGACAACGAGTCGGAGGCGGAGTCCTGGGTGGCCTCACTACCTGGTGGGGTGGTGTGGGCCACCCTGGCTCTGTTTCCGTCTCTTTTTCGCTTCGTAGCTTTCCTTATTGACTGGAAACTGCAAAAATATAGTTGGATTGTATTTTCGCGGAACTTTTCTTACCAGAACTGTTACCTATATGAAAACAGACTCTGCAGGTCTCTGAATTTGGTCCTCAATGAATTTCTCTGGAGTTATAACTTGAAAGGCATCAACATCTTCATTGTAAGAATCTCCAGCAATATAGTGTTTGAGTCGCTGTCCATTCACTACTTGTGTAGTATTATCTTTTAGAGAAGAAATTTTTATTGCTCCTGAACGGTATAATTCTTCAATGATGAAAGGTCCTTCCCATTTTGATAGTAGCTTACCTGCAAAAAATCTGAGACAAGACCTATACAATAGAACTTTCTCACCAACATGAAATTCTCTCTTAAGTATTCGCTTGTCATGCCATCTTTTAACTTTTTCCTTAAAGAGCCTAGCATTCTCATAGGCTTCACTCCTCCATTCATCTAAAGAACTTAAGTCAAATAATCTTTTTTCACCAGCGAGCTTACAATCTCTATTTAGTTCTTTCACTCCCAGTAAGCTTTGTGTTCAAATTCTAAGGGTAGGTGGCAAGCTTTCCCATAAACCATTTTATAAGGAGACATTCCCATAGGATTTTTGTAAGCAGTTCTATAAGCCCATAAAGCATCATTCAACTTCTTAGCCCAGTTTTTTCTAGACCTATTAACAGTCTTTTGCAAGATAGATTTAATTTCTCTATTTGATAACTCTACTTGCCCGCTAGTTTGGGGGTGATAAGCTGAAGCAATTCTATGATTAACATCATATTTAGCAAGGGTCTTCCTAAAACCACCATGAATGAAATGAGAACCCCCATCAGTCATGAGATACCTAGGTACTCCAAACCTAGGGAAGATAACATCCTTAAGCATTTTTAGAGAGGTTTCCCCGTCCGCACTCTTCGTAGGAATGGCTTCTACCCACTTAGTAACATAATCTACGGCAACAAGAATATGAGTATAGCCTTTCGAAGGAGGGAAAGGTCCCATAAAGTCAAATCCCCAACAATCAAAAGGTTCAATAACTAGAGAGTAGTTCATAGGCATTTCATTGCGTCTAGAAATATTACCAACACGTTGACATTCATCACAAGATAAAACAAATTTTCTTGCATCTTTAAAGAGGGTAGGCCGGTAGAAACCTGATTGCAATACCTTTTGTGCAGTTCTATCTCCTCCATGATGTCCTCCATAGGCACTACCATGGCATTTGCGCAATATCTCCTTTTGTTCATATTCTGGAACACATCTTCGCATAATACCATCAACTCCTTCATTATATAAGTGTGGGTCATCCCAAAAATAATGTCTCAGATCATAGAAGAACTTCCTTCTTTGCTGAGCTGTAAAAGTTGGAGGCAAACACTTGGAGACAATAAAGTTAGCATAATCAGCATACCAAGGGCTTCCTCGCGAGCTCACCCCCACTGCAGCTAACTGTTCATTCAGGAAACTATCATTAATAGGCATAGGGTCAAAAGAGATGTTTTCCAAGCGAGATAAATTATCAGCTACAGGATTTTCAGCACCCTTTCTATCTACTATATGTAGATCAAACTCTTGTAAAAGCAGTACCCATCTAGTAAGCCTAGGCTTAGCGTCCTTCTTTGTCATAAGATATTTAATAGCAGCATGATCAGTATGAATGGTTACTTTTGAGTCCACAATATATGGCCTAAACTTATCACAAGCAAAAACAACAGCTAGAAATTCCTTTTCAGTAGTGGCATAATTCCTTTGAGCAACGTCTAAAGTCTTACTAGCATAATGGATACCATTTAACTTTTTATCAATACGTCGCCCAATGACAGCCCCTACAGCAAAATCACTAGCATCACACATTATTTCAAAAGGTAAACTCCAATCAGGTGGTTGAACAATAGGGGCTGTAGTTAAAGCCTTCTTAAGAGTTTCAAAAGCTTTCCTACAATCATCATCAAAAACGAAGGGTACATCTTTTTGAAGAAGATTAGTGAGAGGTTTTGATATCGTAGAGAAGTCTTTAATAAACCTCCTATAGAAACCAGCATGACCAAGGATACTACGAATACCTTTGATGTCTCTTGGACATGGCATCTTCTCAATTGCCTCAACCTTAGCTCTATCAACCTCTATGCCTCTTTTAGAAACTTTATGCCCAAGAACAATCCCTTCATTAACCATGAAGTGGCATTTCTCCCAATTAAGAACAAGATTAGTTTCTTCACATCTCTGCAAAACTTTATCAAGGTTGTGCAGACAATTATCGAAAGAAGTTCCATAAACAGAAAAGTCATCCATGAACACTTCTACAATCTCTTCACAAAAACCATGAAAGATAGCAGACATGCACCTTTGGAAAGTAGCAGGAGCATTACATAAACCAAAAGGCATACGTCTATAAGCATAAGTTCCATAAGGACAAGTAAAAGTAGTTTTTTCTTGATCTTGTTGTTTAACAGCAATTTGAGAGAAACCAGAATAACCATCAAGAAAAAAAATTGGGTCTTTTTAGACAACCTTTCCAACATTTGATCAATAAAAGGAAGCGGGTAGTGATCTTTCTTAGTAACTTTGTTGACTTTCCTAAAATCGATGCACATCCTATAGCCTACCACTATTCTTTGAGGAATAAGCTCATCATTATCATTAGGGACAACGGTAATACCTCCCTTTTTAGGAACACAATGAACAGGACTAACCCATTCACTATCAACAATAGGGTAAATAATACCAGCACCAAGGATGAAAGGGAAAAGGACGTCGCCTAGAGGGGGGTGAATAAGCGTTTTAAAATTATTACGGTTTAGGCTCTAATAAATGCGGAGTAAAACTTAACATTTAATTTATGAAGCCAAAACCTATATCCACTAGTTTCACTAAGTGCACCAACAACCTATGCTAAGCAAGACTAGCAACAAGGTGATAGCAAGATATAGTACTTCAAGCACGAAGGCTATCACAATGTAAATTGCATAGGTAAAGGGCTCGGTTGAGAGATAACCGATGGACGCAGAGACGATGATTTGATTCCCGAAGTTCACTTCCAAAGAAGCTACGTCTCCGTTGGAGAGGTGCGGGGGCGCAATGAACTTCGAACACCACAAATGGCTCACCTCGAGGTGTGGTGGCTCAATGCACACCCAACGCCACACAAGGCCTCACCAAGGATGCGAAGCCACGCAACTCACCGACGCCACAAAAGGCTCACCCTATTCTCCCGTGAGCTCGCCACAAAGGCCTACTCACGTTCCACTATGGGACACTTGAGGGCGGTCACCGAACCCGTACAAGGTTGGGGCAATCTCCACAACTCAATTGGAGGCTCCCAACAACAATGCCACAAAGGCTACAAAGCCACAAAAGGTCAACAAGCTTGAGGAACCTGCACAACTCAATTGGAGCCCCAAGAACACACCACAGCTTCACACAACCGTCTAGGGTTCCAAGAACCCAAGAGAAACAAGCCCAAGGGCTTGAACTCGCCGAATCTCCAAGGAGAACTCAAACCTATGCACCAAATGCAAGAGGCAAGTCCTTCTCTCTCAAATTCCACCAAAGCTACAAAAGCTATTGGGGGAATAAGGGAGGAAGAACACAAGAGTCGAACACACAACTCTCCAAGATCTAGATCCCAAGGATTCCTTCACAAAGAAGGAATTTTGCTTGGTGGGGCTTGTAGATCTAGATCTCCTCTCTCAAATCCCTCAAAAAGATGCAAGAATCATAGGAAGGGAAAGGGGAGAGGGCAAGATCTTCAAGGTCAACAATGGAGGAGAGAGAGAGAGCAAGAACCAAGAAAGAGCAAGTTTTTCGGCCTAAGGGGAAAGGGGAGCTCCTTTTAAAGGGCTCCCCGATCTGCCCGTTACCCACAGAATCGCGCACGGCCGATAGTACCGGTGGGTGGCCGGTACTACCGGTGGCACCCAGCCAACGGTTAGAAAACAGCGAGGCAAAGATCAAAAACGTGAGCTTGGCCAGAACTACCGCTGCTTGGCCGGAACTACCGGTGGCAAGAATATCCTAGCGGTACTACCGCCTGAAAATCCGATCCAAGTTCCGTGAAATAGCGCTAACCAGGCAGAGAGGGTACTGAACCAAAATTGGGGTTGCCGGAAGTTGGGCCGGAATTAACACCGGTACTACCGGCGGCATTTCTGCCAGAGCGGTACTTCCGACGTCTGGCCGGTACTACCGGTGGCCCACCGGAACTACCGGTCAGGCAAAAACTTCAGAACCAGAACTGCCACAACTTTTGCATCCGAACTCCAAACGAGATGAAACCAATTTTGTTGGGAAGATAACGATGTGTAGAATATATATGTGAGAAAATATTGGGTATCACCAAGGGAGAAAATACCATGAATATATATGTGAGATACCTCCCAAGGTGTGGAGCCGGAAAACCCGCAAGATCAAAAACGCAATAAGATATGCGAGGGAAATCCGTTTTTGATGAACTAGAGCTTGTTATGAAGATAACCACAAGCTCTAGATCCTCACATGGACAAGAACTAAAAAACAACCAAGAAAGATGATGCTATGTATGCAAAGGTTTGAGCTCTCACCGAAAGATACGAACGAGTCACCCACTCGGGAGCCCCTCTTGATAGTACGGTTATCTATCCTAAACCCGGTCTCCCAACACTACAAGAACACTACAAGAGACCGGTAAAAAGGAAACCCTATCAAGACCACACCTTTGCCTTGAGCATCCCACTTGAGCTTGATGTAGAAGATCTTGTCACCTTCAAGATGGAACACCTTTCTTGATTGCACTTGTTTGCACTTGCTTGACGAAGTCTTGAGACATGCTCCCCCATACACCATGGGGAAGCATCTTCATCGAACTTGTCTTCATCATTCTCTTGAGCTTGCACAACAATTCTTGACGATGTCTTGAAGATAGCCATGAGGAACTCCATCTTCTTCTTCAAGACATACTTGATCTTCTTGTTCTTCTACATGATTCCAATAGGCAAAAAGCCCTTGGACGATGCTTTTTCTTTTTCATCCTTGAAACCAACACATGGTTCAAGCGATGCCAAAGGACAAACCTACAAGTGAAACTCAATTTGCACATTAGTCCATAGGGATTGTCATTAATTACCAAAACCACACATGGGGCATACATGCCCTTTCAAAGGAGTTTCAATACCTCATTCCTTACCACTTCCTTCATCTTAGGATTTAAACGTCGTTGGTGCTCCACTACTGGCTTCGCATCTGGTTCTATGTTGATAGAATGCTGACATATAGTAGGTGAAATCCCTTTTAAATCATCCAGAGTATAGCCCATAGCTCCTCGATGTTTCCTCAAAACTTCCAATAACCTTTCTTCTTCCTTCCCTGAAAGTTTAGCGCTAACAATAACAGGATATATCTTTTTATCATCAATATAAGCATATTTAAGATCATCAGGGAGAGGTTTTAGATCGAAGACTGGATCCTTTTTAGGTGGCAACGTGGTACCCAAGTCTTCTACAGGCAAGTCATGCTTAAGCAACCTGGGTTGACGACGGAGGATCTCGTCAATCTCATTCCTTTCTTCCATGAAGATCTCACTTTCGTGATCTTCCATAAATTGCTGCAAAGCATTATTAGGAGCAAGAGAGATAGAAGAAAGTTGTTCAACTCTAAAATCCTCATTATGGGTTTCCTCTTCGCAAGGTTCTTTAGTAAATTTTGAAAAATTAAACTCATAGGATTCCCTGTCAAACTTAGTCAAGATTTTCTCCCTCTTGCAATCAATAATAGCTCCACAAGTACTCAAGAAAGGTCTACCAAAAATGATAGGATAAGTTTTACTAGCAGCTGAACCAAGTACTAGAAAATCAGCAGGATACTTGATCTTACCACAAAGGACTTCCACGTCTCGTACGATACCAATTGGAGAGATGGTCTCTCTATTAGAAAGGTGAATAACCACATCAATTTCTTCCAACTCGCAGGGACTAATTTCATGCATAATTTCTCTGTAAAGCTCATAAGGAATAGCACTGGAACTTGCACCAATATCACATAAACCATAATAGCAATGATCACCAATTCTAACAGAAAGCACAGGAACACTAGACCTTTTAGTTCTATTAGGATGTGAAACAATATTAGAAGCATCCTCACAGAAGACTACGTGCCCATCTTCTATGCTTTTAGTGACAAGGTCTTTCACAATTGCTACAACAGGTTCAATGTTTATTTGTTCATCAGGTTTTACGGTTCTCTTTTCACTTTTAGTGATTACATTAGTTATCATAGGATGATTCTTTACCTTATCTGGGAAGGGAATCTTCTCGATATAAGGCTCAGGTAAGATATGATCAATAATGCAACACTCAGTGCTCCCAACAGGAACACTGTCAACAATATGTTTATAAGGTGCATGGTACTTATTCCATCCCCCTTTTGGAATTTCAATATAAGAAGCAAAAGCTCTAAAGCAATTCGTAATAACTTGCAAATCAAGACCATAAGCATTTTTAATATTTTGAAAGTCATCAGTTCCCATAAAAGATTCAATGCATTCATAATCATAATTTATACCTGACTTTCTACCTTTATCATTCTCCCAAGCTTCAGCATTATCTTGAATACGATCTAGAAGGTCCCATGTAGCTTCTTCTTCCATACGAGTGAATGATCCAGCACAAGAGGCATCCAATAAATCTTTGTCATGTAGAGAAAGCCTTGCATAAAAGTTATTGATAATAATATTGTTGGGGAGCTCATGAATGGGACATTTAAGCATTAGTAACTTCAATATCCCCCAAGCTCGAGCTGTACTCTCCATCAAGAGGCCAAAAGTTGTATATTTGATTCTGATCTTTATGAATCTCACTAGGAGGATAAAACTTTGAATAAAAGAGAGGCACTGTTTTCTCCCATTCCAGAGCTTGACCATTCTTCAGTAGCTTATACCATTCCTCAACTCTTCCTTTCAGTGATAATGAGAATAACTTCTTCTTAACTTGATCTGTAGTAATACCTGCACACTTGAACAACCCACATAATTCATGTATAAAGAGTAAATGATCACCGGGATGGACAGTTCCATCCCCAACATAGTAGTTATCCATAACACGATCAATAATTCTTGTAGGTATTTTGAAAACATCTTTCTCAGCAGGTGGTGGCTTATCTACTACCTTAGCAGTGGTAGTAGCATTACCAAATAAGAAACTCAGTGAATTATCCATAACGAAAATAAAGCAACTAGCAGAAGTAAACAATACTCATAGTAGAAGTTTCCTTTACCAGTTCCACTCTCCAATAGCGCTTCACTCCCCGGCAACGGCGCCAGAAAATAGTCTTGATGACCCACAAGTATAGGGGGTGTATCGTAGTATTTTTGATAAGTAAGAGTGTCGAACCCAACGAGGAGCAAAAGGTGCTGGCTAGTGGTATGGATCAGGAATTCTCTGCAATACTTAGCAAACGGATTTTTAGGGGTTTTTGATAAAGCAACTAAACAAAGTACGAGTAAATAAAAGACAGTAAGAATGAATGCAGCAAGTGGCCCAATCATTTATGCAGCAAAGCACAAGCCGGTTGTATTTCTATAGATGACCAAACGTTCTCGAGGACACATGGGAAGACTGTCAAGTGCTTTCACTTCATATAGTCGATTAATCTTGTCTAGCTTGCTAAGTGTTGTGGGTGAACCTATGCTAATGTACCGCCCCATCCAAGACTAAATACATACTTGTGATTATACCCCTTGCAAACATCCGTAAGTACAAGAAAGTAATTAAGGTATAAACCTAACCATAATTTTAAACTCTAAGACCCTTACGTCCCTTGTGCAATGGTTTCCTAACAGGGGTTCAGGTTTCTGTCACTCTGGCAACCCCTACGATTAGTAGCCAAGTACACAATGCCTTCCCCTAGGCCCTTATAGGTGAAGTGTCATGTAGTCGACGTTCACATGACACCACTAGAAGAAGTATACCACAACTTAAATAACAATCTATTGAATCTTTCTCAACGCAACTCCACTACTAACAACAAGACTTCTCCCATGTCCTCAAGAACAAAACAAACTACTCACAAGACATCATATGGATCATGATCAGAGATGGAATAATGATGTATAACAATCTGAACAGAAACAATAATTCAATGGTTCACTCAATAGCATCAACTACAAAGAGTAATCAACACCGGGAAAGTTTCCCCTATGAACTATGCAAGATTCAACGCAATTGTTGCAGCAATATGGAGATGGTGATGAGGGTGCTGATGGTGATGATGTGGGTGATGATGACGATGATGATCCCGATGAAGTCCAGCTTGATGGTGGTGTTGATGGCGACAATCTCCCCTCTCCGGGAGGGAATTCCCCTGGCAGAAATCTGTCTGCCGGAGAGATCTTTCTCTCTCGATGTTTTCCGTCCCGCAGAGGCGGCGGAATCTTTCTGTGGCGCTCCTCGAGTCTTAGGGTTTTGTGGGGATGATATACGCTAGAGGAGAGAGGCTGGAGTGGGCCCGGGCAGCCACACCACTCCCAGGCGCAGCCTAGGCCTTCCCGCGCCATGGGGTGGTGTGGGCCCCCTATGGCCCACCTCCACTCCATCTTCTGGCATCCTGAGTCTTCTGGAAAAATAGAATTTTCCGTATATTTTCCCGGATTTTCTGATCTTTGCGAATTTTTCCTCCACACAGCACCTTTTCCATCAGAATCCGGACTGCAGCGGTCCATGCTCCAAAAGTCATCAACCATACAAAAACAGATGAAATAACATAAGTATCACCTCTCAATACGAACTATATCAATGAATAATAGTGAATTAAGATATATAATAGTGATGCAAAATGGACGTATCAGTACTCTTGTGGAGCAAGGCTCTAAAAGTCGCTTTCATGGGATACGTCGAAAATGACCTGTACGTGGTGGACTTTTCGGGAAAAACCACTACAGGCCCGATGTGTCTTTTCGGAAAGGCTGACGCGGGTTGGCTATGGCATCGCCGACTAGCCCACGTCAATATGAGAACTTTGCAAAGTCTCCACAAGGGTGGCCACATCCTTGGACTAAAAGAAAATGTCTCCTTTGCCAAAGATCGTGTTTGCAGGGCGTGTGTTGAAGGGAAAATGCATGATTCTCCTCATCGAAGGAAAACTATTATCTCGTCAAAAAGGATCTTAGAGCTCCTTCATGTCGACCTCTTCGGACCTCCATCTCATGCAAGCCTCGGTGGGAAGAAGTATTGTCTTATGATTATTGGTGATTACTCAAGATACACTTGGGTTTATTTCTTCAAGTTGAAGAGTGAAACTCAACAAACAGTCATCGACTTCACCAACGAGGTTCAACGCCAACACAATGTCCCCATTTTGGCTATAAGAAGTGATAACGGCTCTGAGTTCAAGAACTACACCTTAAATGAGTTCCTAAGTGAAGAGGGGATAAGACATCAATATTCCGCTGCGTACACCCCTCAACAAAATGGTGTAGCCGAGAGGAAGAATCTAACTCTAATGGATATGGCAAGATCAATGTTAGCGAATTTAAATCTCCATATATTCTGGGTTGAAGCAATCTCTACTGCTTGTCATTCATCCAACCGATTATACCTCCGCAAGATCTTGGACAAGACTCCGTATGAAATACTTACCGGTAACAAGCCAAACATGTCATACTTTCAGGTATTCGGGTATAAGTGTTTCTTTCTTATCAAGGGAGTTTGTTTATCTAAGTTTGAATCTAAGGCTCTAGAAGGTATTTTTGTTGGTTATGGTGCCGAATCCCACACTTATAGAGTCTACAATAAGCTCTACGGAACTGTTGTAGAATCTTGTAGTGTGGTGTTCGAGGAAAATGACGGTTCCCGTGCGGAGCAAGTTGGTGTTTGTGATGCAGATGTTGAAATACCCCAAGATGCCATAAGAAGAATGGGCGTGGGATTTTTACGCCCCATTGAGGAACCCCTTGTGGCGGATCGGGAAGGACAATGCTCTTCCCATGAAGAGCCCTCATCTACACATGCACAACATGTTCCCACCACGGGAGCAAATTCTGCACCATCTCCATCAACTACTGAAGGTCAAGGCGTTCCAGAAAACTCCAGGCCAGATTATCCGGTGGACACCGGATTATCTGGCCACCCAACTCAAGCTGACCATTCTGCTCCTGGCGGTGAAGATACCAATGCAAGCTCTAGGACGGATTTTCTGGCAAGCCCCAGATTATCCGGCCCCTCGCCAGTTCAAGCAAGCCCCAGGCATCCTGATGAAGCTGATTCAAGTACTCCCAGGCCAGATTATCCGGCCTCTCCATCGGCCGGATTATCCGGCCCTGTCTCACTAGTTCAGCAGCCTCCTGTTACGGCTACTGACTCACCTCAAGGGCACGCGTCACCACCACCTGCTGCTGATATTCCAGTTCCTGATCAAGGTCGAGTAAATGCTTCCAATGAGGATTCAAGTGATGAATCTACTCCTCCAAGAGAAAACAAACTTATTGAACTTCGTCGCAAGGCTCGAGCTGATCAAAACCTTGAGTTGAGGGGTCACACCCTCGATAAGGTTGTTGGTGATCTTCGACGAAGGGTTTCTACAAGAAGAGAATTTGCCAGTTTTGGTGAGCATCAAGCTCATATCTCTATGGTGGAACCTAAGAAGGTCTTTGAAGCTCTTGATGATCCAGACAGGGTTGTTGCTATGCATGAAGAATTGAATAATTTCGAGCGCAACAAAGTCTGGAAACTCGTGGAGAAACCCAAAGATTGCCGCAATGTTATCGGCACCAAGTGGATATTTAAAAACAAGAAAGATGAGAATGGCATTGTTGTGAGGAACAAGGAAAGACTTGTGGCACAAGTTTACTCTCAAGTTGAGGGCATTGACTTCGGCGAGACCTATGCTCCAGTGGCTCGCCTTGATTCCATCTGTATCCTTCTTGCTTATCCTGCCCATGACAATTTTAAGTTGTAGCAAATGGACATCAAGAGTGCCTTCCTTAACGGTCCTCTACATGAGTTGGTATATGTAAAGCAACCCCCGGGTTTTGAGGATCCTAACTTTCTGAACCATGTCTACAAACTCGATAAGGCACTCTATGGCCTTAAACAATCCCCACGTGCGTGGTATGAGCACCTTAAAGAGCTTTTGTTAGATCGTGGCTTCGAAGTTGGGCAAATCGATCCCACTATTTTTACTAAGAAGGTTAAGGGGGAGCTCTTCGTATGCCAACTATATGTAGACGATATCATCTTTGGTTCTACCAATAAAGCTTTTAATGATGATATTTCAAAGCTTATGACTGACAGGTTTGGGATGTCTATGATGGGGGAATTACGGTTCTTTCTTGGATTCGAGATCAAGCAACTTAGAGAAGGAACTTTTATTAATCAAGCAAAGTACATCCAAGACATGCTCAAGAGATTCAAGATGATGGATCTAAATGGTGTCGCCACTCCGATGCAAACAAAATGTCATCTTGAACTTAACCCACATGGTAAAGATGTGGACCAAAAGGTATACCGGTCCATGATCGGATCTCTTCTTTACCTCTGCGCATCTAGACCCGATATCGTGTTGAGTGTGGGAGTATGTGCAAGGTATCAAGCATCTCCTAAAGAAAGCCACTTAGTGGCGGTCAAGAGGATCTTTCGATATTTGGTTCATTCCCCTAACTTTGGTCTCTGGTATCCCAAGGGCTCTAATTTCTCTTTATGTGGTTATACTGACTCAGATTGGGCTGGTGATAAGGATGATCAGAAATCCACTTCTGGAGCGTGTCAATTCTTGGGAAGATCTCTTGTATGTTGGTCATCTAAAAAGCAGAATTGTATATCTCTCTCCACCGCCGAAGCTGAATATGTTGCTGCTGCCAGCGCTTGCACCTAATTATTTGTGGATGAGGCAAACTTTAAAGGAATATGGTGTCAATTGTGAAAAAGTGCCTCTTTTATGTGATAATGAAAGTGCAATCAAAATTGCGTACAATCCTGTTCAGCACACAAGGACGAAGCATATTGAGATTCAGAATCATTTTATTCGAGACCATGTTGCTCGCGGCGATATTGATCTCTCCTCCGTGAGCACGAAGAACCAACTTGCGGATATTTTTACAAAGCCACTTGATGAAGCAAGATTCTACTACTTGAGGAATGAGCTAAATATCATTGATTCCAGGAGATTGTCTTGATTACCCATGCACTCACTCGTACATCTCAATCCTTCTTTTGTCTAGGTTTGGGCATGGATATAGGGGGAGTGTGGTCCTAACTCATTGGGCTAACCCTCCCCCCATAATGCCAAAAGCAAGATAAATCATTTCTCTTAATATCATTTTGTGATATGTGAGCTTATTGATGAGTATTGGTCGTGAACCCAAGATATATCTTCGTGGTGTCACACCATACACTCCAACAAGGTGGCTTCGGCCACCACCCTCTCCCTTAAGGAGAATTGGATCTTTTTGGCTGTTCTTTGCTATCTCATGTTCTTATGGGAATCACACTCAATCTTGGCTTTTATTTGATTTGGATCTTGCAATTTTGAGTGTCTAGTACCATCTCAGTTTGGCTCTCTTAATCCTAAGCCTTTCCCTACCCCTAAGCCATCTATTCTAGCACACAAGTCCCTTGTACACCTTGTGGGGGTGTTGTTTGGGGACGCGCGGGCCTGGTTCTGTGTGCAATAGAATTCCAGATTTGAGGCCGGATAATCCGGCCCAAGTGTAGGCCGGATAATTCGGCCCTGGCGGATTTCGTCTTAAAGGGCAAGGATCGGGGGGAAGGGCTCATAACGAGCAGCACTTCTCCCCCAACCTTCTCCTCCTCCTCAGCCGCCGCCTGCCGTCCCCCACCCTCCCTGGAGCCTCTCCGGCCACCGGATTTTCCGGGTCTCCCCGGATCTTCTTCTCCGCGCCTCCGGGTACCTTCTCCTCCGCGTTCTTCCTCCAATGAGTGAGGGTAACTCCCTCTCTCCCCATCTTTGGGTAGATGTGTTACTTGTTGGGTGGAACGTTGCCTAGAAGGATGTGTTTTCACATAGAAATCATAGTCTTGCAGTTTCTAGGCCTGATCTACTTTTTTGCATTCAATCTAGGTGAAATCGAAATTTTCTGCCAAGGCCAGATTATCCGCCCCTGGCCAGGCCGGATAATCCGGCCTGACAGATTCAATTCTGGTTCAGTTTCACTATGGGGTATGCATTGAGTAGATTTGTCCTATGAAATTTTTGACTATTTTTTCCATGCTCTCTCCTGGACTTGTGTGTATGCTTATCCCCTTGCTATCACCCTTATTCTCCTCATAGGTGGTTCCAGTGTTCCCAAGACCTACATGCGCCACCCTCGCGCCAAATACTTTCGGGACGCCGGATAAGGTAACTCAGTGGACAAAGTTGAGTTGAGGAGAAGAAAGAACGAAGAGAAGCGCATGGCTGAACAAGGAAAGAGGACTAGGAAGGGGGTGTCGAAGAGGAAGGGCAAGGAACCCAAGATCGACTACAGGACTTTGGATGCGGTCACCTATTCCTCCATCCGTCATCGTGAATTGTTTGCTGAGCTGCCTCGTGATGATGAGCTTGGGGATACTCGTTTTTGGTGTGCAGAACAGAAAGGTATCTATGAAGATGTGTATGCTAGGCTGAACATTTGGCCTATGCACCCACTGGTACTTGCTGATGCTTTGGAGAAGGCTCATCTTGTGGATGCGATGTTTGTGGCTGAGAGGATGGGGCTGCACCATCTCATGTCTCTCCAGTGCTCCTTTGACTCTGAGGTGGTGAAGCAGCTCTTCTCCACTTTGGTTATTTGTGGGGATGAGCGTCGCACTATGAAGTGGATGACTCATGACAGGCCTATGACTGCTGATTTTCACGTGTTTGCTGAGGTTCTTGGATACTCTTTCCACAACAGGGATAGAGCCAGTGGCCACCGCATCATCACCCAGCTGAAGCCCAACAAAGATGCAGCTCTCTCTCCTTGCACTGTGGACAATGGTATTGTGGGCACTCTAGCTGGCCTTGCTCCCATCTATGCTGCCTTAGTGGGTCTCTTCCGTGACTCCATTACTCCGAGTGGGGGTAAGAATGACAGCATCCATGGTCACCTTGTTCAGCTACTTCAATTTTCTCATGAGGTTGCCTCTTGCGAGACGGTGCAGTACAGGATGGATGTCATGGACTTCATTTACCATGAATTGACTGATGCTATGTTCAACCGTCTGTCCATTCCCTATGCACCCTACATTAAGATGCTCATCAAGCACCTGCTTCCTGCTGAGGAGTTCCACATTGACTCGGTGCATAAGGCCAAGAAGATCTACACCAAGGTTCGGAAGACCTCTCACCCCTCTTCTGCTCCCGAGGGCCTCATGAGGGATGCTAGCAGGCCCCTAGTGCCTCCCGTTGCCCGTGAGATCAAGTAGTTGAACTGGTTCCAGCGTAACATTCTGTGCATGGGAGTGGACACGCGCAAGGGTCAATACAAGGCATACAAGCAGCGCCATGAGTTGGCTCACTCCCAACAGCTCATTCTCCACCATGTGTCCGGTGCTTCGGGTGATCCTCCGGCTCCTACACCTCCCACACCGTATGCTCGGTGGAACTCTTCCTCCGGGTTGAACTATGGTGAGGTGGAGCGTCACTTGTTCCCCTCTGCGCCTGCTGCTGATGATGAGGATGAGGAAGGTGACACCGAGGAGCTTGAAGATGAGGATGAGGACGAGAATGAGGACGAGGACGAGGACTACGAGTGATCCCGTGGGGCTCTAGCAATGCTCTTCTCCCTTTTTGGTGTTTCGATGCCAAAGGGGGAGAAGTAGTTCTATTAGGATGTTAGTGGATTTGCATGGGTCGGGCATAAGCACTTGCATTTTTCTATTCGTCGTTTTCTTGCTTACGCCCATTTAGCGTTGAACTTTAAATTTGTGGTTTGTGGTTGTTTGAGACTCTATGTGGTTATCTGGATTATGCCTATGGATTTCATCTCATGGATTATGCTTATGGATCTATCTATTCATATCCTATTGCTGGAGGCTTTTATCACGAAAGGCGCTTATATTGGTTATCCAGTAATAATTGTGGCTTATGTCAAGGATGCCTTCCCTCTACCACGGTGGTATGTTTATGTTGCTCATATGTCTATGGAATAGATTCACCTATTTGTGTGCATTTGTATTCCAATGCAAAATTCTATTATGCACACATTGAGGGGGAGTCTCTTTCATGGTTTTTACTGCTTGTCTTGTGACTTTTTCCTGGAAATCCTAGTATTGTCATCTAACACCAAAAAGGGGGAGATTGAAAGAACATTTCATGTTTTCCTATGTTTTGCGTGTTAGATAACAATACTGTGGAGATTATTCATGTGCGCTAAGTGTGCAGGAAGCTTTGAGGGGGGCCGGATTATCCGCCCCACCAAGTGCCGGATAATCGGCCTACCGCATTGCAAAGGGAGCCAAGGCGCGTCGCTCGGTATCCGGTTGGATTTTCTCTCGGAAAATCCGAACCGGGGCGGTTTTTTCCTCCCCAGGCCAGATAATCCGGCTGTCGCATGGGCCGGATAATCCGGCCCCCAGTTTTTGAGAAAAAGGAGCCAAGGCGCGTCGCTCGGTATCTGGTCGGATTTTCTCCCAGAAAATCCGAACTGGGGCGGTTTTTCCTCCCCATGCCAGATAATCCGGCCTTCACGTAGGACCGGATAATCCGGCCCCCAGAAGTTGATCAAGGGCAAGCTCGGCGCGACGCTCTAATAGGGGCGGATTATATGCCGGATATTCCGAGTCTGGGGCGGTGTTTTCCCCAGGCCGGATAGTCCGGCCCTCACTTGGGCCGGATAATCTGGCCCCCAAAGTGTCCAACGGCTGGTTTCTGAAGGGGGGGGGGGTATAAATACCCCTTCTTCCCCAACGATCAGAACTCTTGATTCATTCGAAATTGTTGTCTAGACATTGTGCAAGAGCTCTCATTCTTGATCTCCCACTTCAACCACCCGAAGGTCTTGATCTTTGGGGGAATTGAAGGAGGAGAAGTTCATCATCATCACGAATCAAGCGCTTCAACTCCTCTCCATTCACTTGGAGAAATCTCTGATCTAGTATTCTTGTCAATACCTAGACCTTGTTCATTGTATTTGATAACTTTGTTCTTGTGGCAGCTTGTTGTCATTTCGGGAGCCTCCAAGTTGTTTGTGGAGTTGTTGCCCCGCTAGTTGTGTAAAGGCGCCGGTGCCCGCCTTGAAGGGTACCTATAGTGGAAAGGTGGATCAGGCCTTTGGTGGCGGGATCCATTGGAGAACAGGGTGAGGCCTATTGTGGCGTGGTGGTCTTAGTACCGCCCACCCCTCCAACACAGACGTACTTCCCTTAACAAGGAAGGAACTACGGTCAAACAAATCCTGTGTCTCCGCGTGCTTCACTACGGTTTACCCGTTCCTCTTCCACTCGCTCTTTACTCGCTAGTAGATAGGTTTGCAAATAGGGAAATTCCACCTAATAGTTTATCTAGAGAATTTACCCTTTGTGCTAAGCCTAAAATTGAAAACCAGCCGTTGGAAACTTTGGGGGCCGGATTATCCGGCCCAAGTGAGGGCCGGATTATCCGGCCTGGGGAAAACACCGCCCCAGACTCGGAATATCTGGCAGATAATCCGCCCACTATCAGAGCGTCATGCCGAGCTTGCCCTTGATCAACTTCTGGGGGCCGGATTATCCGGTCCGACGTGAAGGCCAGATTATCCGGCCTGGGGAGGAAAAACCGCCCCAGTTCGGATTTTTCGGGAGAAAATCCGACCGGATACCGAGCGACGCGCCTTGGCTCCTTTTGCTCAAAAACTGGGGGCCAGATTATCTGGCCCATGCGACAGCCAAATTATCCGGCCTGGGAGGAAAAAACCGCCCTAGTTCGGATTTTTCGGGAGAAAATCCGACCGGATACCGAGCGACGCGCCTTGGCTCCCTTTGCAATGAGGTAGGCCAGATTATCCGGCCCTTGGTGGGGCAGATAATCTGGCCCCCCCTCAAAGCTTCCTGCACACTTAGCGCACATGAATAATCTCCATAGTATTGTTATCTAACACGCAAAACATAGGAAAACATGAAATGTTCTTTAAGTGGTGGCCCCCTGGCTCCTCTCCGTCTCGTATTCTGGCTCCAGATGACTTCCGGTAAAATAGGCACTTTGGCTTTTGTCCTGTCCAATTCCGAGAATATTCATTTTCTGACTTTCCTGGAACCAAAAACAGCAGAAAACAGGCAGCTGGCACTGTGGCTCTTGTTAATAGGTTAGTCCAAGAAATCATATGAAAAGTACTCCAAAGTGTGCACAAAACACAAGAAAGTGGATAAAACCAAGCATGGAACATCAAAAATTATAGATATATTTGCAATGTATCAACATCCCCAAGCTTAACTCCTGCTCATCCTCGAGTAGGTAAGTGATAAAAAGAAAGAATAATTTCTGAGGTGACATGCACCATCATAAACTTGATCAAAGTGTTTGCAAAACATTCAAAGATGGGATCATAGTACTTCAATCATAACATGAAAGACAAAGTTCTAGCAATAAGACAAAGAAACTATGCTGCAACATGAAAAGGCACAAACAAAAGATTCATGAATAACAATGCTTTGCAAGACGTTTGTTTGTTCCACATAAATAAAACATAGCATAGTAGTATTCAGCTTGTCCCTCATAGAGTAGCAAATATAAATGCATGGGACACTTTCAAAGTTCATAAGAGTGACTAGATACAAATAGTTTAAAACAAGCAATATCAAGTTATGCATCAATCAACTAGTCTTGGGACAATGCACATAGAACTAAGAATGACCACTGTGCTCTCAAGAAAGTGCTCATAGAATGTGTGGAGACTCAACAAGGAAAACGAAAAAGGTTTTGAAAAGTTTGAAAGGCTTCCAAATGCTGAAAGCATGGTACTTGTTAGCTTTGAGCTCTCATTGCCCCTACCATAAGCATATTTAAGTGGTTAAGGTTAAAGTGACACAACTAAGAGGATATGCTTGACAAGTTATAAATTGAAGTCTCATGCCCCTTACTTACGAAGACCGATCCTCATGCTACTCAACTTCAGTCACGAGTAAGCTCTTGTCATTGTAAGTATATACGTATCATAGAGAACTGCCAACGGGGTACCCCTTGCACATGATACATGAGCTATCCCATAATCAAAATGAGAAGGCAAGCAGACAATGAGCATCTCAGCAATCTTTTTATTTACTATGTGCATAGATTTTTACTGAGGATGCTTCATAGAATGCTCATCATGGTTATGCTGCAAGTTTCCACCATGATTAGGCATGGCTTAGGCTAGCGGCCCAGGTGTTTCTCTAACATACATACAAACTCCATGATCTTACAAATTCCACTTTTATTTCACACCGCCGGGATCCATAAGCAAACGAATCATGATATCAACGATGTACAAAGTACAAGTGCAATGTTGAAAGCGTTCCCCATGATACATGGTTCTGCTAACTTCACCTTATAAAGCGCAAGCCTATACGCAAAAAAGAAGGACGCGATGGTTCAGGTTTATTAAGTGCAAGAAAATAAAGTGTGCCATCAAGTTCGTGAGAGGTTTACTAACTAACTTTCTCATAACAAGCAAACATTTTATTCGGAAGAAAACAAGGCATACTTAATATGCATGGAATAGCAAATGATTCTAACAGGTAGGTATGGTGGACACTTTTGGCAATATTGGTTTTGGGGATTTGGATGCATGAGTAAAGGTTATACTCAGCAGAAGTGAGGGCTAGCAATAGAAAGGGAGCGACAAAGGAGAGAGAAATAATGGCCATAATCATGCAGAGCGAGAAAACATCATTAATGAAAGCATAAAGTGATACTACAAGTTGAAAACTAAAGGATCATAAAAGCTATGGTGACTTGGGATAGTCATAACATGGTGTGAGCATGTGCCAAGTCAACCCAAATAAAACATCAAAGGAGAATACCACAATACTATGCTTTAAGATGTTAAAACAACGCATGATTCATCGAAAGCACATTAAGCAATCTCAATTGTTTATAACAAGTCATGCTACAGCAAAGAATACTAAGCATAAAGCCAAAACAATATCAAGCATGGCATGACAAAGCATCGGCCACAGTCAAAAACAAGCTCTCTTTAGCACTTAAGCATGAACTTTCCTACTCTTTTCCAATCCAAACAAAACTATTTGAAAACCAATGCATGAAAGAGGGGGTCCAACCAATTTATTCAGCAAACTAAGAAAACAAAGAAAACGAAAAACCAAAAACGAAAATGAAAAAGAAGATGCTCCAAGAACAACACAACTGTGCATGAAACAATAAAAATAAAGTGTTTGGAAGAAACCTGGGATTTTTATTGATGAAGAAGGGGATGCCTTGGGCACCCCCAAGCTTTGACGCTTGTACTTCTTGGATATCTCTTGGGGTGACATGCGTGGCATCCCTAAGCTTGAGCTTTAGTCCATCCTTAATCTCATTACTCATTTCTTCCATACACCTGAAATTTTTTCTTCATACAAAACTTCACACAATCTTTATTAGCAACATTAGTGCACTCAAGATAATAGGTCTTAAGGTTCAGTTCTAACACCAAATAAACTTCCATTAAAAGACAAGCTACTGTAGCACTTCCCTCAAAAAGCTCAATTTCCCAAAAGAACTCAAAAAGGAACCAACAAGAAGCAAATGCAAATAAAGGCAGAAATCTGTCAAAACAGACCACCAGGTAAAGATGAATTTTTTCGAAGACCTTCTGTTGCTCAAATCGAAAAGTGTTGAACTAACGAAAGTTAGATAACAACATGGGGCAGAAGAAAAAAAATTCACGCCTCAAAAGGACGTACAGAGATTTTACACGAATATTTACAGTGAAGCACATAAATCTGTTTCGGGACATCAACTTTCCCAATCATTACTTCTCTCTCATTAGAGGTTACTCTTGGCACAAAAAGCAAATAAAAAGGATAAGGAGCGGTTATTACTGAAGTAATAACTTCCAAGACTCATCTAAAACTTTTGGGTTATCTCCCAATAAGTACTTTTCTTTAACACCTTTAAGTTAGGCATAAGCAAAAACTAAAATGGATAGAATAGAAGTAAGCGGAGATAATTATGGTGAAAACATTGTTTTGTTCAATGAAATCCTTTTGTTAATAAGGTTGATCAGGTCTTGTTACCAAAACAATTCCATATGAGACAAAACTTTGTATTCTACTAATGATTATGTTACCTCAACCTTGATAGCAATAGTCCCAATCATAATAGTATCAAAATTTTCTCTTGGTATGGGACAATATATTTCTCCAACTTGAATGCCCACAACATGTTCAATTGAATTCAAACCATAAGTCCTTTCAATCTTCTTGGGGAAATAGATAGTATGTTCCTTGTCATTAACATTGAAAGTCACCTTTCCTTGATTACAATTAATAACAGCTCCTACAGTATTAAGAAAAGGTCTCCCAAGAATAATAGACATATTATCATGTTCAGGCATTTCAAGTACAACAAAATCAGTTAATATCAAGAAATTATGAGCCACTTGAACAGGTACATCTTCACATATACCAATAGGAATAGTGGTAGATTTATCAGCCATTTGCAAAGCTATATCAGTTGGTATTAGTTTTTCTAGTTGAAGCCTCTTATAGAGAGAGAAAGGCATAACACTAACTCCAGCTCCCAAATCACACAAAGCAGTTCTAACATAACTTTTATTAATAGAGCAAGGGATAGTTGGAATCCCTGGGTCTCCAAGTTTCTTTGGAACCTTACCATTAAAGGAATAATTAGCAAGCAAAGTAGAGATTTCTTTATTAGGGATCTTCCTTTTATTCGAGACAATATCCTTCATATACTTTGAGTAAGGAGGCAATTTAATAGCATCAGTCAAAGGAATTTGCAGAAATAAAGGTTTCATCCACTCACAAAACTTATTATAGTGTTCATCTTCCTTTGACTTGTGTTTCTTATCAGGGAAAGACATAGGTTTGTGGACCCAAGGCTCTCTTTCACTACCATGTTTCTTAGCAATAAAATCTTCTTTAGTGTATTTAGTATTCTTAGTGTGGTTTTCAGGTTCTTCTTCAACTTTTTCTTCATTAGGAACTTCATTTTCTTCATTACCACTTTCAGTTTCAACATCAGAGATAGATATACTATTACGATCTATAGCAGGTTCAGTGGGTTCTACAATAGTTTTATGTTTCTTTTTCCTTTTCTTACGAGTAGTACTACTATTTTTAGCTTGTTGAGAATCCTGCTCAATTCTTTTGGGATTCCCCTCAGGATATAGAGGATCCTGGATAGCAGCTCCACTTCTAGTTCTAATTTCATAAGCATGTTTTTCTTTAGCAGCATTAACTAGCAAGTCTTTTTGCACTTTAATGAGTTGATCTATTTGAGTTTGAACCATTTGAAAGTGTTTAACAATCATTTTAACATCATTAGAGGTTCTTTCCACAATATCCTTCAACTCAACAATAGCTCTAGTGTTTTCCATTAGATGATTTTGCACCCTTTTATTAAAATTATCTTACTTAACAATAAAGATATCGAATTCTTCTAACCATTGATCAGGAGGTTTAGAGTAAGGGATATCACCTTCATCAAAGTGTTGGAGAGAGTGTACCTCGATAGTGGATGAGTATGGAATAGGCTTACATAATTCTTCTATAGGTGGTAAATTCTTGACATCTGCGGCTTTAATTCCCTTCTCCTTAAGACATTTCTTAGCTTCCTTCATCACTTCATCATTTAATTCAATAACTCCCCTCTTCTTTGATGTTGGAATAGGCACTGGTATAGTAGGTTCAGGTACAATTACTTCAGGTATAGCTTGTTCAGGAGGAGTCCAATCTTCATAGTTCTTACTTATTTTAGCCATTAATTCCTCAACTTCCTTAGGAGTCCTATTCCTGAAAACACAATCAGCACAACTATCTAGGTATGTCCTAGATTCTTCGGTTAGTCCATTATAAAATATATCAAGAAGCTCATTCTTAGGTAATGGACTTCCAGCCTGTGCATGAATCAAAGAACAAAACCTTGCCCAAGATTCAGGCAATATCTCTTTTTCTCCCTGTTTAAAATCAAAAAGTTCCTGCAAAATAGCATGTCTAGCACTAGGAGGAAAATATTTCTACAGGAAAGTACTAATCAAGCAATCAGGGCTATCAATAGATCCAAGAGGTAAATGACTAAACCGAGTTTTAGCTTCTCCTTTCAGTGAAAAGGGGAAAATCTTAGCAACAAAGTAAGTACGCATCTAAATATCATCAGAAAACAAGACAATCATCGTAGAAAGTTCATTCATATGTGCTACCGCACTTTCATTCTTAGTCCCACAAAAAGGTTCTTTCTCAACAATTTCTATGTAAGATAGATCAAGAGAGAAATCATAATCTTTATCTTTAATATTTATGGGAGAAGCAGCAAACTTAGCAACATGAGACAATTTGGGTCTAATAGTACGCCTCTCAAGGAGACTCTTAGCAGCGCTCCTATCATTGGTGTTTTTACATTCTTTAATAAATTCATCGGTCATCTCAACATAACCATCTTCAATATCATAACTTTCACTAGACTCAGGAGAACTAACAGGTGCGTGCTAGCTCGTGGTTGATGTAGAGCCTGTTGGGAACCCCAAGAGGAAGGTATGATGAGCACAGCAGCGAGTTTTCCCTCAGTTATGAGACCAAGGTTTAATGGAACCAGTAGGAGCAAGGAAACACCCCAAAGGTGTTACTAGCTAAGCTTTGGTAGGGCGCACTACCGGTGCTAGTAGCAACGTGGAGACCTGCACAACACAACCACAGAACTTTGTCCCCAACTTGCGATGAGGTTGTCAATCTCACCGTGTTCTGCGGAAAACAAAGGAATAAACGTATCGAATGGAAAGAAGTAAAAGTTTGCAGAAAGTAAACACAAAGCAGTAAAAGATTGTAGATTGTATGTAAAGTAAAAGGACCGGGATCCATAGTTCACTAGAGGTGGCTCTCCTTAGATAGATAACATGCTGGGTGAACAAATTACAGCGGGGCAATTGACAAACACCAAGAAAGCAATACATGCATATACTAATCATCTTGACTCCTCTGAGACTTGATTGGGCATTACAACATAATACATAGACCGCCATCCAACTGCATCTATGACTAATAATCCACCTTCAGGTTATCATTCGAACCCCCTCCAGTATTACGTTGCAAGCAACAGATTATTGCTTTATGAACTACGTGTAAAGTAAAAAATACGATTGTTCTATGAACAAAGGATTGTTGTTTTCTCCCTAGTAGCAACAGCACATCTAGTACCTTAGAGATTTCTGTCACTTCCCCAGATTACCAGAGGCATGAACCCACTATCGAGCATAAATACTAACTCTTGGAGTTGCTAGCATCTACTTGGCCAAGATAGCTACTAACAACGGAAAGCATGCAAGATCACAAATAACGAAGACATGATAGAATCAATAATCAATCTGAAATAGCATCTCAATATCCATCGGATCCCCGCAAACACAACATGTAAGAATTACAAATAGATGATCTTGATCATGAACAGAGCTCACAAGATCTAAACATGAAAGCACAAAGGAGGAGAACCAGCCATCTAGCTACTACATGGATTCGTAGTCCAAGGATGAACTACTCACGCATCACACTGGAGGCTTGCATGGTGATGAAGAAGGCCTCCAGGGTGAATTCCCCTCTCCGGCAGGGTGCCGGGAAGAGCTTCAGATCCCTCCCGATCTAGGGATGGAGATGACGGCGGCTACAGACTCTTTCGTGGATTTTTGATCAGGTACTTAGGGTTTTTGTCCCGAGGGCAACTTATAGGCGGAAGGAGAGGCCGAGGGGGTGCCGGGAGCGGCCACACCACCCCCTGGTGTGGGCCAGGTCTGGCCGCGCAGCCAGGTGGTGTGGTGGCTCACTGGCCCTTCTCCGTCTCGTATTCTGGCACTTGATCCTTTTCGGAAAAATAGGCACTTTGGCTTTTGTCCCGTCCAATTCCGAGAATATTAATTTTCTGACTTTCCTGGAACCAAAAACAACAGAAAACAGGCAGCTGGCACTGTGGCTTCTTGTTAATAGGTTAGTCCAAGAAATCATATGAAAAGTACTCCAAAGTTGGAACAAAACACAAGAAAGTGGATAAAACCAAGCATGGAACATCAAAAATTATAGATACATTTGCAATGTATCAACATCCCCAAGCTTAACTCATGCTCGTCCTCGAGTAGGTAAGTGATAAAAAGAAATAATTTTTGAGGTGACATACACCATCAAAGACTTGATCAAAGTATTTGCAGAATACTCAAAGCTTGGATCATAGTACTTCAATCATAACATGAAAGACAAAGTTCTAGCAATAAGCAAAGAGACTATGATGCAACATGAAAAGGTACAAACAAAAGATTCATGAATAACATGCTTTGCAAGACGTTTGTTTGTTTCACATAAAGAAAACATAGTATAATAGTATTCAGCTTGTCCCTCAATAGAGTAGCAAATATAAATGCATAGGACAACTTCAAAGTTCATAAGAGTGACTAGATACAATAGTTTAAAACAAGCAATATCAAGTTATGCATCAATCAACTAGTCTTGGGACAATGCACATAGAACTAAGGATGGCCACTATGCTCTCAAAGTAGGTGCATAAAGATAGAATGTGGAGACTCAATATAATGGTGGAAGAAAGGCCTTTTGTAAAAGGAAGTAGGGATTCAAGTCTCATAAAGAGCTTCCAAAAATTATGGTACTTATAGCTTTCAGCTCTCATTGCCCCTATCATAAGCATCTTGAAGTGATTAAGGTTAAAGTGAACAAACTATGGTGTTCATGCTTGACGAAGTATAAGTCAGAAATCTCATGTCCCTTGTATACGAGGGCCGCTCCTCATGCTACTCAAGTTTAGTCACCGGTAAGTTCTTGTCATCGTAAGTATATGTGTAGCATTGAGAACCGCCAACGGGGTACCCCTTTCCCGATGATATGGAAGAATCCCCATATCAAAATGACAAGGCAAGCAGACAACGAGCATCTCAGCATTCTTCTTATTTACCATGGGAATATGGTGCTTTTTTTCTCTCTTTCCTCTTTTCATAGTATCTCTTTTTCTCTTTTTTTCTCAGTATAGGACTCTTTTTATAAGAAGAATGCGTCATAGACAACTCATTATGGTTACGCTGCAGGTTTCCACCATGTCAGCATGGATTAGACCAGTGGCCCAGTCGTTTCTCTAACACATATACATAACTCCATGGACTTACAAGCTCCCCTTTCATTTCACACCGACGACACCCATATACAAAAGAGCATGATATCAACTAGGTACAAGTACCAAGTGCAATGTTGAAAGCGTTCCCCATGAAAGCATGGTTCTGCTAATTCCCGAAAAATAAGTGCAAGCATATACAACATAGAAGACACAATGGTTCAAGTTTATTAAGGGCAAGTAAAGTAAAGTGTGCCATCAAGTTCGTGAGAGCTTTAATCACTAGTTTTTTCATAACAAGTGGAAGGTAAACAAAAGCATGAATATACTTGGAATAGAATAAGCTAGTAGGTAGGTATGGTGGACTCTTTGGAATAACTTGGTTTAGGGAGTTGGATGATTGAGTGGAACTCATACTTTGTTGTGGAGGCTAGCAAAAGACTGGGAGCAACAAACTAAGAGAGCAATAATGGCCATAATCATGCAGAGAGACAAAACATCATTGATCAAAGCATAAAGTGATACTACAAGTTGAAAACTAAAGGATCATAAAGGCTATAGTGACTTGAGACAGTCATTACATGGTGTGAGCATGCTCCAAGTCAACCCGAATAAAGCATCAAAGGAGAATACCACTATACTATGCTTTAATATGCTAAAACAACGCATGATTCATCCAAGGCACATTAAAAAATCTCAATTGTTTATAACAAGTCATGATACAACAAAGAATACTAAGCATAAAGCCAAAACAATATCAAGCATGGCATGACAAAGCATAGGCCACAGTCAAAAACAAGCTCTTTTTACCACAAAAGTATGAACTTTTTCTACTCTTTTCCAAACCAAACCAAACTATTTGCAAACCAAAGTGTGAAAGAGGGGGTCCAACCAATTTATTCAGAAAACTAAGAAAACCAATAAAACTAAAAACCAAAACAAAAACGAAAAAGAAGACGCTCCAAGAAAAACACAACTATGCATGGAACAATAAAAATGAAGCGTTTGGAAGAAACCTGGGATTTTTATTGATGAAGAAGGGGATGCCTTGGGCATCCCCAAGCTTTGATGCTTGTACTTCTTGGATATTTCTTGGGGTGACACGCGTGGCATCCCCAAGCTTGAGCTTTAGTCCATCCTTCATCTCATTACTCATTCCTTCCATACACCTGAAATTTTTCCTTCATACAAAACTTCACATAATCTCATTAGCAACATTAGTGCACTTAAGATAAATAAGTCTCAAGGTTCAGTTCTAACACCAAATAAACTTCCATTAGAACACTAGCGACTGTAGCACTTCCCTAAAAAATCTCAATTCCCCAAAGGAACTCAAGAAGGAACTAACAAGAAGCAAATGCAGAAAATGGCAGAAATCTGTCAAAACAGACCAGCAGGTAAAGACAAATTTTTTCGAAGACCTTCTGTTGCTCAAATCAAAAAGTGTTGAAATAACGAAAGTTAGATAACAACCTGGGGCAGAATCACAAACAATTACAGCTCAATCCGACGTACAGAGCTCTCTCAGGAATTTTTACGGTGAAGCACAGAAATCTGTTTCGGGACAGCAACTTTCCCAATCATTACTTCACTCTAATTAGAGGTTACTCTTGGCACAAAAAGCAAATAAAAAGGATAAGGAGAGGTTATTACAGAGGTAATAACTTCCAAGACTCAACTAAAACTCTTGGGTTATCTCCCAACAAGTACTTTTCTTTAACGCTTTTAAGTTAGGCATAAGAAGCAAAGAAAGAATCAAGTGTTCTCAAATGAAGAAGCATTAAGACCAAATTTTGTTTTCATAGGAGAAGCAAAAGAAATCTTTTCTCTCTTTTTAGGAAAGTGTTCTATACCTTTCTTGAGTGGGAGTTGATATTTAATGGTGCCTTCTTTCATATCAATGATGACACCAACAGTTCTAAGAAAAGGTCTTCCCAAAGTAATAGGACAAGAAGCATTGTATTCAACCTCCAAAACATAGAAATCAACGGGGACATAGGAATTGTTAACCATAATAAGAACATCATTAAGACTCCCCATGAGTTTCTTTTTAGCATTAGCATCAAGTGGGACGTTCAAATAACAATCTTCAAGAGGAGGCAAATCAAGCATATCATAAATCCTTCTAGGCATAATAGAAACACTACTATCAAGATCACACAAAGCTTTGAAATCAAAGTCATTCACTTTCATATTAATGATGGGTTCCCAACCATCCTCTTGTTTCATAGGAATAGAAGCTTTATGTTTCATCTTTTCTTCTTTAATCTTTATGAGAGCATCAGTAATGTGTTTTGTAAAAGCCATGTTCATAGCACTAGCATTAGGACTTTTAGCAAGCTTTTGTAGGAACTTAATAACTTCAGAGATGTTGCAACCATCAAGATCACAATCAACTTTATCATCTAAAGTAGTAGAACTATTAGTAGCCTCAACACTAGTGGTAGTGATAGTAGAAACACTAATGTTTCTAGCAATTTCATCTTCTCTTTCCCACTTAGCATGTAATTCAGCTAATTGTCTAACATTTTCCTCAATTCTTACTTGTATAACATTAGTAGCTGCAAAGGGATTCTCATTAGTTTCGGGTTTAGCAGCCATTTTATTCAAAGTAGATTGAGCTTCAGCCAAAGATGCTATTATTCTTTCAGCATTAGAGAGTTTTTTCTCAGTAGTTTTATTGAAAACAGTTTGTTTACTAATAAACTCTTTAAGCATAACTTCAAGTTCAGAGGGAGCACTCTTATTATTGTTGTAAGAATTTCCATAAGCATTACCATTGTTGGGAGGATATGGCTTATAATTATTGTTACCAAAATTGTTCCTATAAGCATTATTACCATAAGCATTGTTGCCAAAGTTGTTATTTCTTATGAAGTTCACATCAACTTGCTCTTCTTGAGCAACCAAAGAGGCTAAAGGAACATTATTTGGATCTATAGGGGCTTTCCCATTAACAAGCATAGACATAATTTTATCAATCTTATCACTCAAGGAGGAGGTTTCTTCAACAGAATTTACCTTCTTACCTTGTGGAGCTCTCTCAGTATGCCATTCAGAATAATTAACCATCATATTGTCCAAAAGTTTTGTTGCAGCACCCAAAGTGATGGTCATAAAGGTACCTCCAGCAGCTGAATCCAATAGGTTCCTTGAAGAATAGTTCAATCCTGCATAAAAAGTTTGGATGATCATCCAAGCAGTTAGTCCATGAGTGGGACAATTCTTTACCAAAGATTTCATTCTTTCCGAAGCTTGAGCAACATGCTCATTATCAAGTTGTTTAAACTTCATTATTTCACTTCTCATGGATATATCTTAGCAGGAGGATAGTATTTTCCAATAAAAGCATCTTTGCACTTAGTCCAAGAATCAATACTATTCCTAGTTAAGGAATTCAACCATTCTTTAGCTTTTCCTCTCAAAGAGAAAGGAAACAATTTCAGTTTAATAATATCACCATCTATATCCCTATGCTTTTGCATCTCACAAAGTTCAACAAAGTTATTTAGATGGGAAGCAGCATCTTCATTACCAATACCAGAAAATTGTTCTCTCATAACAAGATTGAGCAAAGCAGGTTTTATCTCAAAGAAAGTATGTCAGCCACACGTGGAGCAATAGGTGTGCTCATAAAATCATTGTTGTTGGTGCTAGTGAAGTCACACAACTTAGTGTTTTCAAGAGTAGTCATTTTTTTTGGGTGTTCAAATAAGAAAGCAAACTTGCAAAACTAATTTTTTTGTGTTTTTTGAAGAACAAAACAAGCAAACAAAGCAAAAAGAAACTAAGCAAAACAAAAACAACAAAGTAAAGAGATTGGTTATGAGGGAGTCCCCTTGTGAAGATGTCCTTGACTCCCCGGCAACGGCGCCAGAAAAATCTTTGCTAGCTAGTGGTTGATGTAGAGCCCGTTGGGAACCCCAAGAGGAAGGTATGATGAGCACAACAGCGAGTTTTACCTCAGTTATGAGACCAAGGTTTAATCAAACCAGTAGGAGCAAGGAAACACCCCAAATGTGTTACTAGCTAAGCTTTGGCAGGGCGCACTACCGGTGCTAGTAGCAACGTGGAGACCTGCACAACACAACCACAGAACTTTGTCCCCAACTTGCGATGAGGTTGTCAATCTCACCGTGTTCTGCGGAAAACAAAGGAATAAACGTATCGAATGGAAAGAAGTAAAAGTTTGCAGAAAGTAAACACAAAGCAGTAAAAGATTGTAGATTGTATGTAAAGTAAAAGGACCGGGATCCATAGTTCACTAGAGGTGGCTCTCCTTAGATAGATAACATGCTGGGTGAACAAATTACAGCGGGGCAATTGACAAACACCAAGAAAGCAATACATGCATATACTAATCATCTTGACTCCTCTGAGACTTGATTGGGCATTACAACATAATACATAGACCGCCATCCAACTGCATCTATGACTAATAATCCACCTTCAGGTTATCATTCGAACCCCCTCCAGTATTACGTTGCAAGCAACAGATTATTGCTTTATGAACTACGTGTAAAGTAAAAAATACGATTGTTCTATGAACAAAGGATTGTTGTTTTCTCCCTAGTAGCAACAGCACATCTAGTACCTTAGAGATTTCTGTCACTTCCCCAGATTACCAGAGGCATGAACCCACTATCGAGCATAAATACTAACTCTTGGAGTTGCTAGCATCTACTTGGCCAAGATAGCTACTAACAACGGAAAGCATGCAAGATCACAAATAACGAAGACATGATAGAATCAATAATCAATCTGAAATAGCATCTCAATATCCATCGGATCCCCGCAAACACAACATGTATGAATTAAAAATAGATGATCTTGATCATGAACGGAGCTCACAAGATCTAAACATGAAAGCACAAAGGAGGAGAAACCATCCATCTAGCTACTACATGGATCCGTAGTCCAAGGATGAACTACTCACGCATCACACCGGAGGCTTGCATGGTGATGAAGAAAGCCTCCAGGGTGAACTCCCCTCTCCAGCAGGGTGCCGGGAAGAGCTTCAGATCCCTCCCGATCTAGGGATGGAGATGACGGCGGCTACAGACTCTTTCGTGGATTTTTGATCGGGTACTTAGGGTTTTCGTCCCGAGGGAAACTTATAGGCGGAAGGAGAGGCCGAGGGGGTGCCGGGAGCGGCCACACCACCCCCTAGAGCGGGCCAGGCCTGGCCGCGCGGCCAGGTGGTGTGGTGGCTCCCTGGCCCTTCTCCGTCTCGTATTTTGGCACTTGATCCCTTCCGGAAAAATAGGCACTTTGGCTTTTGTCCCGTCCAATTCCGAGAATATTCACTTTCTGACTTTCCTGGAACCAAAAACAGCAGAAAACAGGCAGCTGGCACTGTGGCTTCTTGTTAATAGGTTAGTCCAAGAAATCATATGAAAAGTACTCCAAAGTTGGAACAAAACACAAGAAAGTGGATAAAACCAAGCATGGAACATCAAAAATTATAGATACATTTGCAATGTATCAGTGTGGTAGTATCTTCATTAGGAGTTTCAGTATTTCCAGCTATAGTTCTAGCAATCGTAGCATCTAGGAAAGGACCTAATGAACCACTCTTATCAAGCATAGTAGAAGCAGCATCATAACCATCAGAAGTTTCAGATTCAGCAGTAGTAGAAGTGTGTGTAGCATGTGTATGTGGTGGTGTAACGAGCTTACTCATAACAGATGGTGAATCAACAGCAATAGAGGTGTTTAGAACCGTACCTCTTCTTGTAGTGGATGGTAAAATAGGAACCTTGCCATCACGAGACTCACCCATGATGGATGGATAGCAGCGAACAATAGAGAATCCAAGTGAACTTAATAAATAAAGCTATGCTCCCCGGCAACGGCGCCAGAAAATAGTCTTGATGACCCACAAGTATAGGGGGTGTATCGCAGTATTTTCGAGGGAAGTGAAACCCAATTTATTGATTAAACAAAAGGGGAGCCAAAGAATATTTATAAGCCTTCACAACTGAGTTGTCAATTCAGCTGCACCTGGAAACAATCTTGCTCACAGCAGTTTATCAGTAACAATAGTTTTGTAGTAGGAATAGCAAAGTAGCAGCAGTAGTAAAGTAAATACAGTAGTAACAATAGTAGTAAACCATGGGATTCGAGTGCGGTAGGCATAGGGATGGATGGATGGGCGTTGCACGGACAAGACAATTCACATAGCAATCAGAACATAGGGCAATTGCAGATAAACAAGATAAAGCATCCAAGTACTAGATAATCCTAGGCATGTGTTCCATATATAGTCATACATGCTTGCAATGAGAACTTGCACAACATCTTTTGTCCTGCCAGCCCGTTTGCAGCGGGGCTTCAGGGGAACTACTGGCAATTAAGGTGCTCCTTTTAATAGAGCACCGAAGCAAAGAATTAACACTCTGTGAACACATGTGATCCCCACATCAAAGCCATTCCCTCCGGTTATCTCGATTTCTGTCACTTCGGGGCCATTGGTTCCGGACAACAATGTGTGTATACAACTTGTTTATAAGACCATAAACAATACTATCATAATGAATCAATAACATGTTCAGATCTGAAATCATGGCACTCGGGCCCTAGTGACAAGCATTGATACGTCCAAAACGTATCTACTTTCCCGAACACTTTTGCTGTTGTTTCTCCTCTATACTTGTGTAATTTGGATGCAACTAATGCGAACTAACGCTGTTTTCAGCAGAATTGCCTTGGTGTCTACTTTTTGTGCAGAAAATCAACTATCAGGAAAAATCCCGGAAAATATGCCAAAAATCCTATTTCACCCGAAGACTCCAGGAGCCAGAATACGAGACGGAGAGGAGCCCTGGGGTTGCCACACCACCTGGTGGTGCGGGCCAGGCCAGGCCACGCCAGGGGGTGGTGTGGGCCCCCCAGGCACCCCCTCGGCCTCTCTCTTCGCCTATAAGGATCCTTCTGACCTAAAAACTTCGGGGGTTCGACGTTTTTCCAGAAGGAGTTCCGCTCCGCCGCCACCACCAGATTCCACGAAACAGCACCAGAAACTCCATTCTGGCACCCTGCCGGGACAACGAATTGGAGGAAATCATCGCCATCATCATCACCATCGCTTCTCCATCGACCATCCATGTTTCCCCCATCTATGAGTGAGTAATCCCCCGCTGTAGGCTATGGGGATGGTAGGGATTGGGTGAGATCGTTCATGTAATGGCATCAGATTGGTAGGGCATAGTGCCTAGTATCTTTTATTAGTGCTTTATGACTTTGTTGCGACTTGTTGTGCTTAATGCTTGTCACAAGGGCCCGAGTGCCATGATTTCAGATCTGAACTTATTATTGATTCATCCTGATAGTATTGTTTTGGGTCTTATCTACAAGTTGTATACACACGTCGTTGTCCGGAACCTATGGTCCCGAAGTGACAGAAATTGGGGTAGCCGGAAGGGAAAGGCTTTGATGTGAGGATCGCATGTGTTCACGGAGTGTTAATGCTTTGCTCCGTTGCTCTATTAAAAGGAGCACCTTAATTGCCAGTAGTTCCCTAGAGGCCCCGCTGCAAACGGGCTAGCAGGACAAAAGATGTTGTGCAAGTTCTCATTGCGAGCACGTATGACTATATATGGAACACATGCCTAGGATTGTCTAGTACTTGGGTGCTTTATCTTATTTATCTGCAATTGCCCTATGTTCTGATTGCTATGTGAATTGTCTTGTCCATGCAACGCCCATCCATCCATCCTATGCTTACCGCACTCGAATCCCACTGTTTACTGCTTTTGTTACTACTGTCTTTGCTTTGCTACTACTGTTACTTTACTATTCCTACTACAAAACTGTTGCTACTGATAAACTGCTGGGAGCAAGATTGTTTCCAGGTGCAGCTGAATTGACAACTCAGTTGTTAAGGCTGATAAGTATTCTTTGGCTCCCCATGTGTCGAATCAATAAATTGGGTTTCACTTCCCTCGAAAATACTGCGATACACCCCCTATACTTGTGGGTCATCAAGACTATTTTCTGGCACCGTTGCCGGGGAGCATAGCTTTATTTATCAAGTTCACTTGGATTCTCTATTGTTCGCTGCTTTCCATCCATCATGGGTAAGTCTCGTGATGGAAAGGTTCCTATTTTACCATCCACTACAAGAAGAGGTACGGTTCTGAACACCTTTACTGCTCTTGATTCACCGTCTGTTCTGAGTAAGTTCCTTACACCACCACATACACATGCTACACACACTGCTACTACTGCTGAATCTGAAACTTCTGATGCTTATGATGCTGCTTCTACTGTGCTTGATAAGAGTGGTTCATTAGGTCCTTTCCTAGATGCTACGATTGCTAGAACTATAGTTGGAAATACCGAAACTCCTAATGAACACACTGCTACACCTGTTAGCTCACCTGAGTCTAGTGAGAGTTATGATGCTGAAGAAGATTATGTTGAGATGACTGATGAGTTTATTGAAGAATGTAGGAACACCCATGATAGGAGCGCTGCTAAGAATCTCCTTGAGAGGCGTACTATTAGACCCAAATTATCTCCTGCTGCTAAGTTTGCTGCTTCTCCTGTAAACATTATAGATGAAGATTATGATTTCTCTCTCGATCTATCCTACATAGCTATTGTCAAGAAAGAACCTTTTGGCGGGACTAAGAATGAAGGTGCGGTAGCACATATGAATGAACTTTCTACCATGAGTGGCTTCTTTTCTGATGATATTAAAATGCGTACTTACTTTGTTGCTAAGATTTTCCCTTTTTCACTGAAAGGAGAAGCTAAAACTTGGTTTGGTAATTTACCTCCTGGATCTGTTGATAGCCCTGAGTGCTTGTTTAATACTTTCCTGCAGAAATATTTTCCTCCTAGTGCTAGACATGCTGTTTTGCAGGAACTTTTTGATTTTAAACAGGGAGAAAAAGAGGTATTGCCCGAATCTTGGGCAAGGTTTTGTGCTTTGATTCATGCATAGGCTGGAAGTCCATTACCTAAGAATGAACTACTTGATATATTTTATAATGGACTAACCGAAGAATCTAGGACATACCTAGATAGTTGTGCTGATTGTGTTTTCAGGAATAGGACTCCTAAGGAAGCTGAGGAATGAATGGCTAAAATAAGCAAGAATTATGAAGATTGGACTCCTCCTAAACAAGCTATTCCTGAAGTAATTGTACCTGAACCATCTATTCCGGTGCCTATTTAAACATCAAAGAAGAGGGGAGTTATTGAATTAAATGATGAAGTGATGAAGGAAGCTAAGAAATGTCTTAAGGAGAAGGGAATTAAAGCTGCAGATGTCAAGAATTTACCTCCTATAGAAGAATGATGTAAGCCTATTCCCTATTCACCCACTATTGAGGTACACTCTCTCCAACACTTTGATGAAGGTGATATTCCTTACTTGAAACCTCCTGATCAATGCTTAGAAGAATTTGATATCTTTATTGTTAAGCAAGATAACTTTAATAAAAGGGTGCAAAATCATCTAATGGAAAACACTAGAGCTATTGTTGAGTTGAAAGATATTGTGAAAAGAACCTCTAATGATGTTAAAATGATTGTTAAACACTTTCAAATGGTTCAAACTCAAATAGATCAACTCGTTAAAGTGCAAAACGACTTGCTAGTTAATGCTTCTAAAGAAAAACACGCTTATGAAATTAGAACTAGAAGTGGTGCTGCTACCCAGGATCCTCTATATCCTGAGGGGCATCCCAAAAGAATTGAGCAGGATGCTCAATGAGATGAAAATAGTGGTTCTACTCGTAAGAAAAGGAAAAAGAAACATAAAATTGTTGTAGAACCCTCTGAACCTGCTATAGATCCTAATAGTATATCTATCTCTGATACTGAAACTGAAAGTGGTAATGAAGAAAATGAAGTTCCTAACGAAGAAAAAGTTGAAGAAGAACCTGAAAACCACACTAAGACTACTAAATACACCAAAGAAGATTTTATTGCTAAGAAACATGGTAGTGAAAGAGAACCCTGGGTCCAAAAACCTATGCCTTTCTCTGATAAGAAACACAAGTCAAAGGAAGATGAACACTATAATAAGTTTTGTGAGTGGATGAAGCCTTTATTCTTGCAAATTCCTTTGACTGATGCTATTAAATTGCCTCCTTGCTCAAAGTATATGAAGGACATTGTCTCGAATAAAAGGAAGATCCCTAATGAAGAAATCTCTACTTTTCTTGCTAATTATTCGTTCAATGGTAAGGTTCCTAAGAAACTAGGAGACCCAGGGATTCTAACTATCCCTTGCTCTATTAAGAACAGTTATGTTAGAACTGCTTTGTGTGATTTGGGAGCTGGAGTTAGTGTTATGCCTTTCTCTCTCTATAAGAGGCTTCAGCTTGAAAAATTGATACCAACTGATATATATTTGCAAATGGCTGATAAGTCTACCACTATTCCTGTGGGTATATGTGAGGATGTACCTGTCCAGGTGGCTCATAATTGCTTGATATTAACTGATTTTGTTGTGCTTGAAATGCCTGAAGATGATAATATGTCTATTATTCTTGGGAGACCTTTTCTTAATACTGCAGGAGCTATTATTAATTGTAATCAAGGAAAGGTGACCTTCAATGTTAATGACAAGGAACATACTGTCTATTTCCCCAAGAATATTGAAAGGACTTATGGTTTAAATTCAACTGAACATGTTGAAGGCATTCAAGTTGGAGAAATATATTGTCCCATACCAAAAGAAAAATTTGAAACTATTTTGATTGGGTGCTATCAAGGTTGAGGTAACATAATCATTAGTGGAATACACAGTTTTGTCTCATATGCAATTGTTTTGGTAGCAAGACCTGATCAACCTTGCTAACAAAAGGATTCCATTGAACAAAACAATGTTTTCATTATGATTATCCCCGTTTATTTCTATCCTTTGCATTTTAGTTTTTGCTTTCGTTTAGTTTTCTTTGTGTTGTTAGTTGCTTGCATGCTAGAACTTCTGTAGTTCTAGCCTTGTTTTTGTCCTTGCATCATGTTTCCAAAAAGAAAAAAATTTGTCTGTCAGAAAAATCATTCTTCTATTTCCGAAAAATGCCCAAAAATAAAGTGTCTCGAAAAATTCCAGAAAATTCATATTAAATTTTTACGTGAAAAAGGGGCAGAGGAGTACCTGGTAGGTACCTGGGGGGCCACCAGGCAGGCACACCACATGGTGGCGCGGCCAGACCTGGGTGGCGCCATGCCCTGCTGTGGGCCACCCCTACCCCCCCACTACCTCTCTCTCCTGCCACTTTCTTCTCTCTCCCGAGTAAGCTCTAGTTCATAACTCGAAATCGCGTTCTCTCTGTGCTTGCTCTCGATTTCTTCGATCTCTTTGCTCAGCCCATATTTCTTGCTGAAATTTGGAGCAATTGTTCCTTGGTATGTGACTCCTCCCCTTGTCCAAGTAGATTTGTGTTTAGTGGATTGTATGTTGAGTATTTTGCTGCTGTAGGTGACTGGTTTTGAGGGCTTGTAAGCTTGTTTGATGCTTAGAGATATAGTTTTGATGCCTGTTTAGGCGTCTTGCTAGTCCCTGTGAGTAGAATCCTTCATTATATTTGCTTTGCAGTCACTTGTTTAATAGGTGTTTAAATTTCAGAATAGAAGATGAGTGAACACCACCTAAACCAACATGAGCTTTGGGTGCCTGATGTCATGAAGTTCCACCGGGAGGAGGAAGTTTTTCCCTCCATTTATCCATGTTCTGAGTTCATGAGAGCTGCAGGAATTCTACAAGATTTCCACACTTTGGTTTCTAATGCGGGGTTAGAGCACTTTTTGGAAGACGGACCTTATCAATTTGTGAAGCTAACCATGTTTGTGGTGCAGGATTTCAAATTTAGTCACTCTTTGCCTAACCCCATGGTCCATTACAAAATTTACAATATAGCTGTCAACCTTTCTCTTGATGATTTTTGTGTAGCTATTAAGGTACCTCAATGGGGATCATGTAAGAAGATTAAAGAGAGACCGGAACCACTCATGGATTTATACGCAGAAATTTGTCAAGGGAGTAGCTTCTCGAAGGAGAATGGAAAAATCCGTAACATTCATCTTCCCTCCATTCGCTACTTTGCCTACTTTATTGCCATGTGTGTTCTTGCTAGGAAAACTGCCAATAAGTTATCTTTGTTTGATTTAGCATTTATCTCTGCTGCTCTTAGACGAGATAGGTCCTACAACTTGGGTGCTTTGATAGCTTTCCGTCTTGCTGCTATCCGTGAGAAGGGTGGAATTTGTGGAGGCCTCATTGCTTCTCGTTTGCTAGCATTGCATGGTTTAGTGCCTCATCCTCTAGACCTACAGTTTCCCACAGAAAGGCTTGATTTTAACTCCATGGTACAACATAAATTTATTTCCTCGTGGGCTAGCTTGAGTGAGTTGTCTTATGAAATAACCTTTCTCAAAGCTGGCTAGAGAAAGAGCAAGTCCGAGCGTGTTGTTCTTTTGCCTGCACCTATTTTGTTTAACCTTGATAACAGGGAAGGATGGTCCCTCACTGAGGAGGAGCTTGACACGTACTTGGGAGAGCTCTCCCAACAGGAGCAGGACACTAGAAGGGAGGTCACGGATGATTCGGTCCAGCCCTCGAATGAGGGAGAGTCTTCATATCAGCAGCCCGCTTATGATTGAGGAGCTTCTTCTTCCTCTCATGGGCCCGGTTATGACCATTCTTACCAAGATCCGCCCACTTGGAACCCCTATTCTTGCATGGATTGATACCCACTTAGGCCAAAAGCCTAAGCTTGGGGGGAGGTAAGCCGACACCGCACTCATCTCCATATCATGTTGCGTCGGTTCTTTGTATATTCATGTTTTTGTTCTCTTTCTAGTTTTCGTTCTTCTTTGCTTTTGCTTTCTAAAAACACAAAAAGACCAAAAATATTTTTGTTGTTTCTCTTTGGTTTGCTTCTTCTTTTTTGCTTTGGTTTGCTTTTCCCTTTTTGCTTTGTTTGAACTATTTGAAAAACCCAAAAAGATTTTGCTTTGCTTGTTTTTCTCTTTTGGTTCTTGTTTAAAAATCAAAAACACCAAAAATATTTGTCGTTCTTCTTTGGTTTTTGTGAGTTGGCTACAGGGTTCGGCAGTTCTTAGTGGATTATTGGTTTCATATTATTATTCAAGCCACACAAGTGAAGAGCAATAATGAGGATCAATGACAACTTGAGGCGTGGTAAGAGGCTGGTAACGAACTCTATTTGTCTTCATTTTTGTACATATACTCATCATTGTGAGCTCGCTTAGTCCGTTCATGTAGAGTGTATGTTTTCTTTGGATGCTTAGTAGTTCTTGCTTTCTTGTGATTAGCTCCAGCTCGCTAATAGTTTGTAGCATGTCTCATGAATGTTTGCTTGCATTACTCTATTCATAAATTGGTATGCCACTGTGGTATCCTCCTCTGAATGTTTCATTTGATCGACTTGGCACATGCTCACGCATGCACATGACTGTAATAATCAGTTAAGCCTTGATGAATTATTTTGCCTTGAGGATCTTGAATCATTTTGATGCCATGAGTAGTGTTGTTTTGTTGTAAGCATGATAATGACAGCTATTGCTCTCTCGTTTGTCGCTCCCTTACTATTGCTAGCCTTCATTTCCACTGAGTGTTTTACTCATGTTTCCAACTCCCTAAACCAAATATTTCCAAAGTGTCCACCATACCTACCCATTAGCATCACTTGCTACTTCCGTGCATATTCAATATGCCTTGTTTTCTTCCGAATAAAATGTTTGCTTGTTATGAGAAAGTTAGTTAGTAAAGCTCTCACGAACTTGATGGCACACTTTATTTTCTGCACTTAATAAACCTGAACCATTGCGTCCTTCTTTGTTGTGCATATGCTTGCGCTTTATGAGTTGAAGTTAGCAGAACCATGTATCATGGGGACTGCTTTCAGCGCTTCATAGGTACTTTGTATTTAGTTGGTATCATGTTCTTTTGCTTATGGATCCCAGCGGTGTGAAATAAAAGTGGAATTTGTAAGATCATGGAGTTTGTATGTATGTTAGAGAAATGCCTGGGCCGCTAGCCTAAGCCATGCCTTATCATGGTGGAAACTTGCAGCATAACCATAATGAGCATTCTATGAAGCATCCTCAATAAAAATCTACGCACATAGTAAATAAAAAGATCACCGAGATGCTCATTGTCTGCTTGCCTTGTTATTTTGATTATGGGATAGCTCCCGTGTCATGTGCAAGGGGTACCCCGTTGGCGGTTCTCTATGATACGTATATACTTACAATGACAGGAGCTTACTTGTGACTGAAGTTGAGTAGCATGAGGATCGGTCTTCGTAAGTAAGGGGCATGAGACTTAGATTTATAACTTGTCAAACATATCCTCTTAGTTGTGTCACTTTCACCTTAACCACATTAAATATGCTTATGATAGGGGTAATGAGAGCTCAAAGCTAACAAGTACCATACTTTCAGCATTGGGAAGCCTTTCAAATTATTCAAAACCTTTTCTTCTACTTGTTGAGTCTCCACATATTCTTTGAGCACCTTCTTGAGAGCATAGTTTTCATTAAGCACAACAAGTCGCAACAAAGTCATAAAGCACTAATAGAAGATACTAGGCACCATGCCCTAACAATCCGATGCCATTACATGAACGATCTCATCCAATCCCTACCATGCCCATAGCCTAGAGCGGGGGATTACTCACTTATAGATGGGGGGAACATGGGTGGTCGATGGAGAAGCGATGGTGATGATGATGGCGATGATTTCCTCCAATTCCCTGTCCCGGCAGGGTGCCAGAACAGAGTTTCTGGTGCTATTTCGTGGAATCTGGTGGTGGCGGCGGAGCGGAACTCCTTCTGGAAAAACGTCGAACCCCCTGGGTTTTTAGGTCAGAAGGCAACTTATAGGCGAAGAGGGAGACCGAGGGGGTGCCTGGGCTGGCCACACCACCCCTTGGAGCGGCCAGGCCTGGCCCGCGCATCCAGGTGGTGTGGTGGCCCCCAGGCTCCTCTCTGTCCCGTATTCTGGCTCTAGATGACTTCCGGAAAAATAGGCACTTTGGCTTTTGTCCCGTCCAATTCCGAGAATATTCATTTTCTGACTTTCCTAGAACCAAAAACAGCAGAAACCAGGCAACTAGCACTATGGCTCTTGTTAATAGGTTAGTCCAAGAAATCATATGAAAATTACTCAAAAGTGTGGACAAAACACAAGAAAGTGGAAAAAACCAAGCATGGAACATCAAAAATTATAGATACATTTGCAATGTATCAAAGATCTTCTTTGCTAGTGGACCGGCGATCCGCGGGTGACACGGGGATATCAATGGAAAGCTAGTTGACTTGAGGATAACGGGTAACTACTTTGCTTATCACATTAGTCTGATCCAAGGAGCTTAATCACTAAGCAACCTGAAGGGTCTTAATCATCTAGTGTCTAACCATGGTTTTGGTAACAGGCTAGTAGAATTATTCAAGTTGGGATGAAATCTACCAAGAGGAGTTCCGGCTAATTATGGGTTGCTCGCCTACACATATATTTATAAGATTATAATTGTTACATTTATCACTCATCCACCTGGCATAGTCACTATCACCATGAACTGAATCTCCCCGCGCCTTTCTTTCGCCATCTGTAGAAAACAACAAACAACCAAGTCATTCTTTACTTTAATGCTTTATATTTCTGAAGTTTACATTTTAGTTCTATTTAAATACATCTCATTTAATCAAAACCCCATTCATATTTTCAACACTTGTAGTCAATTCACTCGAAGACCTGTGACAACTTCGGGTGTGATAGAGACTTCACCTATAAACACTTACCTTTGGGCTCCCTATTGGATGGATATCTGAACTTCGAAACTAGCTACAAACGATCTGTGCTCTTGCAGGCATCAAGCTATTTTCTCGCGTTGTTGCCGGGGGCTAAGAGCTAAGCGTTTGTCTTTTGATATTTCAAGTGTTGCTACTACAAAATGTTCTCCTTAGGAGACAAAGAATCTACACGCTCTGGTAGGACCTACCCGCCAGATTATATTGAGCACGTGCCTGCTCAAAGGCACAAAGAAATTATTGAAAAACTTTAAAGATCAAATAAAGTTGAAGTTGAAACCCTGAGTGATATTATGGAAATCATGTCTATTTACAGGACAACTCCTATGAAACCTGAGAAAACTCTCAGGGAATACAGTGCTCCAAGTTATGAATTTCTTAAACAACCAATAGAGTTCCCTAATCCTAGAGTTAGAGAATATCAATTTGATGGTGGAATTATTAAAAAAATCTAGAGAAAGCTTTCAATGGAAGGGAAGATGAAGACCCAGGAAGACATATTAGAGAATTCGACGATGTGATAACATCGCTCGGACCAAAAGGTTTGCCCAGAGACTTCTATCGTCTTAAATTATTTCGATGGTTTCTTAAAGGTAAAGCTCTAGACTGGTTATATTCTCTCCCTCGTCATTACATTAAATGTTGGGAAAACTGCATTACTAAATTCATAAACAGGTTTATTCCTTTTAAAAAGGCAACTGAACTAAGAAAGAATATAGGTAAATTTAGTCAGAATGTGGGAGAAAACTACCCACAAGCCTGGGAAAGATTGTTTGGAATGATCAATAGTATTCCTAATCATGGTCTTTCTGAACTAACAATTTGCCATTTATTTTACCATGGTCTCAATAATCAATGTAGAGAGTTGCTCGACTTGTCAGCAGGAGGATCAATAAATACTTTAACTATTAAAGAATGTTTGGAATTAATGTCTACTAGGGCTAAGAATGATTCTTTATATAATCCTGATTTTGGCACTAAGCTGGAAAAAGGGATACTTCGGATAACTCCTGATCTTATGTTTGAGGTACGCAAAACTATGAAAGAAAAAGGTATACCTTCTGAACTTTCTAAGGAAAACAAAGACGATTTGTTACAAGTTTTAACTAAAGAAGATGAAACTAGAAAAGTTTTTCAAGAATTAAAACATCAACAAGTAAAATCTCATAATAACTTGCATAAGCATTTCCAAAAACATAAAAAGATTTTGGCAGAACTCATGGAAAATTATGATGAGATTGGCCAAGAAATAAAATTATTTCATAAGTATCTTAGTATGATTGAAACCCAGTGTGAACAAATAGCATCTGGTTATCAAATTTTTCTTCGTGAAGATGAAGATATTCCTATTTCTGCTAATGTTGTCACAAGAAGGGGTGCAGTTGTTACAGGACCCTTAGGACCATCGGAATACGAAGCTAAAAAAGAGCGAAAGGAAAAGGCCTTGCTCGAAGCGAGCCAAGAAGATGATACATTGGTGGGTCCTCAAGATGAAACCGAAATGCAAGATCAAACTAAGAAGGACCAAAATGATGCACAAGATGATCATTATGACTCTGATCCAGAGACGGTTGATCCAAGAGAAGATAAAGAAATAAGCAAGGAAGATGAAGTTGTTTTAGTATAAAATAAGAAAAGAAATAAGCAACAACAAAAAAAGTAATGAAAGAGCCTGACCCCCCCCCCCCCCCCCCCAAAGGTAAAAGACAAGGGTAAGTCAGGTGATAAAAAGCTTCCTTATCCAGATCAAAAAAAGAAAGCACTGGATGAGGTAATTTATAATTCTTTTACAAAGGCACTTAGTGACCTTCATCTGGAAATTTCATTTGCAGATATAATCAAAGTTCCCACTTATGGTAAATTCCTTCGTGATATTCTTAGTAGAAAGAAAGAAATAACTAAAACTGTTGCTATGGTATATAGCTATCCTGCTAATGGGAAGTTTTTGTCTAAGTCTGGAGATCCTGGAATACCAACTATTTCATGCTCAATAGGTAAAACAGATATTCACAATGCCTTATGTGATCTAGGAGCAGGAGTTAGTGTAATGCCATACTCTCTCTATAAAAGGTTAGGATTAGGTGAGTATTCTCTTACTACTATCACTTTACAGATGGCTGACAAGTCCACTAAACAACCTATTGGTATGTTTGAGGATGTCCTACTTAGGATAGATGAGCATGTTATTCCCACTAACTTTATTATTCTTGAAATGCCAGAAAATGAAAGATTATTTATAATACTTGGAAGACCTTTCCTTAGTACTGCAGGTGCATCAGTAGATTGTCCAGAAGGGAAGATAATCTTCAATGTTTATGATGCTGAAATCATCCGGTATTTTCCAAAGAAGCTAGAAGCAGGAGAAAGATATGTTCCACTGGTAAAACGAGTTCATGTGGTAAGTGCCTTTGATAAGGGGCAACCAAAGGTAAGAATTCGAGAAGAGAGAGGAGGTTGAGTTATTCAACTATTCTTAATAAATGCTTAATGGGAGTCAACCCATTCGTCAATTTAGTAGAATCTATAATATCTAAATAGGCGATCCCCACTAAGAGATTACTCTCAACATGCAAGCATGCCACATCATCAGGATGCCTGATACATTGCAAATGTATCTATAATTTTTGATGTTCCATGCTTAGTTTTATCCACTTTATTGTGCTTTGTCCACACTTTCGAGTACTTGTCATATGATTTCTTGGACTAACCTATTAACAAGAGCCATAGTGCTAGCACCCTGTTTTCTGCTGTTTTTGGTTCCAGGAAAGTCAGAAAATGAATATTCTCGAAATTGGACAGGACAAAAGCCAAAGTGCCTATTGTTCCAGAAGTCATCAGATGTCAGAATACGAGACGAAGAGGAGCCAGGGGCCACCACACCACCTGGCTGCATGGGCCAGGCCTGGCCGCGCCAGGGGGTGGTGTGGCCAGCCTAGGCACCCCCTCGGCCTCTCCTTCCGCCTATAAGATGCCCTCAGGACGAAAACCCTAAGTACCCGATCAAAAAATCCACGAAAGAGTCTATAGTCGCTGTCATCTCCATCCCTAGATCGGGAGGGATCTGAAGCTCTTCCCGGCACCCTGTCGGAGAGGGGAATTCATCCAGGAGGCCTTCTGCATCACCATGCAAGCCTCCGGTGTGATGCGTGAGTAGTTCATCCTTGGACTACGGATCCATGTAGTAGCTAGATGGTTGGTTCTCCTCCTTTGTGCTTTCATGTTTAGATCTTGTGAGCTCCGTTCATGATCAAGATCGCCTATTTGTAATTCTGCATGTTGTGTTTGCGGGGTTCCGATGGATATTGAGATGCTATTTCAGATTGATTATTGATTCTATCATGTCATTGTTATTTGTGATCTTGCATGCTTTCCGTTGTTACTAGCTATCTTGGCCAAGTAGATGCTAGCAACTCCAAGAGTTAGTATTTATGCTCAATAGTGGGTTCATGCCTCTGGTAATCTGGGGAAGTGACAGAAATCTCTAAGGTACTAGATGTGTTGTTGCTACTAGGGAAAAAACAACAATCCTTTGTTCATAGAACAATTGTATTGTTTACTTTACACGCAATTTGTAAAGCAATAATCTGTTGCTTGCAACTTAATACTGGAGGGGTTCGGATGATAACCTGAAGGTGGATTATTAGTCATAGATGCAGTTGGATGGCGATCTATGTATAATGTTGTAATGCCCAATCAAGTCTCAAAGAAGTCAAGATGATTAGTATATGCATGTATTGCTTTCTCGGTGTTTATCAATTGCCTCGGTGTAATTTGTTCACCCAGCATGTTATCTATCTTAAGGAGAGACACCTCTAGTGAACTATGGATCACGGTCCTTTTCTTTACATACAATCTATAAACTGTTTACTGCTTCGTGTTTACTTTCTGCAAACTTTTACTTCCTTCCGTTCGATATGTTTAATCCTTTGTTTACAACAAAACCGGTGAGATTGACAACCTCATCGCAAGTTGGGGACAAAGTTCTGTGGTTGTGTTGTGCAGGTATCCATGTTGCTACTAGCACTTGTAGTGCGCCCTGTCAAGGCTCTAGCAACACCTTTGGGGTGTTTCCTTGCTCCCACTACTAGGAAACAGCTCTTGTGCGGTGCATGAAAATACATCTTCTGTGGCGCATATCCTAGTCGTCACTGTTATCTCGCCACTGATATCTGCTTCGTGTGGCGCATATGGATATGCGCCACAGAAGTTCCAGACTTCTGTGGCGCATTTCTTCATATGCGCCACAGGAAGAACTTCTGTGGTGCATTTACGTGTATGCGCCACAGAAATGCCATGCGCCACTGACAATGTAATTATATGCGCCACTGATTGCGTAACACGTATTCAAAGTAAAATACTTTCCTGGTGTATAATCAGGTATTTATACAAGATTTATACTTTATTTATCCAGATGAGTATAAAATACATTGCACATGTAGTAGATGCATGAAAACCGACATATATATAATACAAACACTTAGAGCCCGATCGAGATACATATATAGTGTCAAGTGCCAAATTTTTACACAAGCGTTGAATACAAAGTTCATATCATCTCACATTACAAATATGAAGTGGCCACCGCCGCCTACACTAGGACCAAAAAGAATACAGCTGTGATAATGGTGAGCAAGAGCATTAGCCCGACCAATATCTTCATCCGGTTCTTCTTCCACAAGTGGTTCCTCCACTTGGCTATCACCTCCTCTCTTGTCGCGTATCCTTTGTAGATGTTGCCGCTGAACTTGTTCACTTGTTTGTGGCAATCCTCCCACTCCTCGTAGACTCCTGGAACCCTACCCATGTACACCACATACCACCTCGTCGCCATCTCTATAGACGACAAGGCATATTAGTAAAAATACAAAGAAAAGAATGAATAAAGGGTTCACATCCATATATATATATGTTCACAGAATATAAAAAAAGGATCCATAAACCTAAAAGTTAGATCATCATAGAAGCAATAAGTTCGACGACAACACGACCACAAGGTAGTTTAAGTCTAACAACAATGACCATTTCGACCACGAGATAGTAAAGTTTATGACACACACACTAATACAGCATGCGTCCATCAAGAATATACACACACTGGATCATGCTAGAGGCACACATCGATCATGATGAAGACTTCCTCTTCTCGCTCGGCTTCGGGAACGGTAGATATCCCTCTTTCGTCATCCACGTCCTTATGTCACCCTGCTTATGGAGGCGTTCTTCGATCTCCCTCTTACTCAATGCTCTGGCTTGTTGTAGGGCACCGCCCCTTGTGTTGACATCTTCAATGATGATTTGCGACAACTTCATATGAATGCGATGGAAGTCTTCTCTAAGATCAGCATCGTCGATTTTCGCCAAAGTTTCGGCCCATCCTCGGAGACTAGATGGCAGTGTTAGGTTCTGGCAATCCCGAACATAGCCTTTAAGGTGATGGAGGACGTAGAAGGCCTCCTTGGCACCAGTAGTCGACTGCTTGACGCAGGGGAAGTCGAGCACGTGCTTGAACACGTGTTTGCCATCCTTGATACATTCCCCCTTATCTACGAAGGTGCATCCCTTCTTGGTGTAGCCCTCGAGAGCCTCATTGAGAACACCCTTTATTCTGGTGTAGTCTTTCTTCTTCGTCAAACTCCCCGAGTCGAAATACGTGGCTAGCGAATACCTCGGGGCAAGGACGATGAGTGTGCAGTATTTGTCTCTGCGCAACACAATTGGAACAGAATGTAGGAAAAAGAGCAAAGGAAGAAATCTATAAGAAATGCATAAGTTACGGTGGCGATGAGCGAGTGTGTGTACTTACTCGGGAAAGAAAGGCAAAAGAAGTGTGCCCTTCCTCTTGTTGTCCACCATGATCTTCTCGAGGTACGCCATCGCCTTGGTCCGTGTCTCTGATCCTTCGACCAACTAGATGTCCCGCATGTAATAGGGATCCACTATTGCAATTTCCGGGGTACTTTCTCTCTTGATCGTGAGGACCAGATTGAGCGCGTATAGGCAGACCAAGTTATAGTCCAGCCGTTTCATGAGAAACAGCTTGAATATATCCTCGAACGCTATGAAGAATATATCCGCGGGGGGTTCATCGACGAAGCCCACGTCCAATGGCACCTTGGCCGTGAAAACCGGGTAATTTGGATCTTCGTCTTTAAGAAGGAGGGCCTCTAGTGTCTTGACACCCTCGTGCAAAGTTAACATGGCTCCAACCGCAATGTGGATCATATCCGGAGTCAATATCGGATCACCAGCTACATGCACTCGGGGTAAGCCAAATTTTGTGGATGGTACGACGATGGCGTCCTGACCCCGGATCCTCTTCGGAAGAGGCTGGCTCGCACCCTTCTTCTTATTATTATTACCTCTCTTCCTGTAGTGCTTCTTCTTCACAACAGTTTCAGCCACTGCCATCTGCTCATCAGTCGTCTTTTGGAGTGTGTTGGGGCTGAAAACCAATCCCGGTTCTCTTGTGGTGGATCAGCGGCCGGAGGCGTCTCTTGTGAAAGACCATGGAAGACCAGGCACTGCGTGCATGTACTGGGCCGACCAGCTTGATGGTCGTCATGAGCTGCAAAGGGTTCTTCATCCACAGAAGGCATATACAATCCTTTGGCAGCGCCGGTGTTGATGAAGTCGTCAACGTTGACCAATTCATCATCATCTTCATGGGTGCCATCATGTGGTGGTGGTAGCAGGGGCGACGGCGGTTGCGGCACAACGTCTTTGCCATGTGGCGGTGCACACGCTACCAAGAGTTGATGGTGACGGCTGGTGGTGGCGACAGCGACGGCTACTGGCTTCCGAGGTGGTGGCCGGGCGATCGGTCAAGAGGTGGCTCCGGTGCTCCCCCCCCCCCCCCGCAAGACGAATCTGGGTCTTCAGCCATGTCAAGGGCCAGTTGTAGCATTCCCCAAGGGTCTTGTGTTCGTCAGCTCCCTGAGGTTGAAAGGGGGGTCCATGTCGTCGCACCCTAGAAACACCCGAGCCAACCTGACCCTCATCACGTCATCATCCATTGGATTGTTGTGCATCGTGCGGCTCGCCGGTTGTATAAGAGTTCCCTTGGCAGCATCCTTCAACTCACCGCCGACATCTTTAAGCAGGAGTACGCAAGAAGTGTCCTGAGGCAAAAACATGTTTTTGGGCGTCATGAGATGACAGTAGTCATGCATCAAAGGCATAAAGGAGATGACGTGCACTAACTAATTAGCTACCTTGGTGATGGCATGGATCTCGGCTAATGTAGAGACACGGCCGATGCCGGCGGCCGGCCTATCATCATCTGCAATCTCCTGCTCGGGTGCCTCACAAAGCACCACCGCCGTCGGCTGCGCCTTATTGGTATCTTTGGCGGGAGGGGGGGTTGGTGTGACCAAAACGAGCGGCTGCGTCCCAACGTTGACGGCCGGTGGGGTAACCAGGTCTGGCGACACGGTAACATTGAAGTCCAAGTTGCTGCCGTTTAAGCTGGGCAGATGTATCGGCCCATGTCGACCTCCCGCATTCCAAGCAGTAAGCCACTCGAAAAACTCAGGGGGATCATCGAGCGGAGCTTCTCTTCCACTAACTTGTCCACCGTTTTCTTGTCCACCGTTTTCTTGTCCACCACCTTCTCCTCCAGTGTCTGCACCTTCATCTTCAGCTCTACAACAGCGGCTTTATCTTGGTTCTTCCTCTCCCTTCTTTTCTTGGCATCCTCTTTGTAGTACTCCTTGAACTTCATGCTCGTACTGAAGCCGGACACACGGCCAGCTGAGGACGGCGGCAACCCCTTGTCCCTCTTCTTGTAAGCATTGGTCGCCCTGTTGAAAACCGTGTCCCACGGCTCCGTCGAATCCTGGGATGACTCTGTGGCAGTAGCGTTCAGTTCCTCCTCCTACAGAGACGAGGAAAGGTGAACCCATTTAGATTCTTGGCTTCATTATCTTAATTAGAATGCAATAGACTTGAGATCGGCGATAAATTTCTTACCACATTCTTCTCGAATTCCTTCACCTCCAGATTGTCGGTGATGAACTCCCATGTTTCCTTGTCCAGGTAGTATTGCCTAAGCTGCAAGTCCGTGATTTTAAGCCAAGGGTTGTCTTTACCAAGGCGTTCAAGCTCGGCGTCCTCCTTGTCCCAAATGGCATGTTTCCCCCTGTAACCGCCGCTTCCAAGGCGGTGGTTACCTATGTTCTGTTCCCGCATACTCCTTTCCCATTGAGTCCATTTTATAGCATCAGCGGTAGCTATATCCGCCTTGAATATCCTAATCTCCTCTTCGTCGAGCATTGGATTTTTCTTACTAATAACCTCCCAGCTTTCACCTTTGTCAATGCTATTCTTCACCCGGGTTTTCCAGCTGCTCAAGGCATTGCTCATCTTCGTGAGGGCTAGTTTGTTCACCGGGTTCTTTCTCTCGAGGTTTCTAAACCGCTCTGGGAATCTGTATCGCTTGTGAACCTTCTTAAGGAGGTTATCGACCAAAGCTGCATTGTCAGCATGTCTGATGTACTTCGTGTTGATCGACATGCTTTCCCGGACGATGCACCCGAGTTGCAGGCCGTACCCTTTAGCAATCGCCTTTGGCGGAATGGGTAGGCCACTTTCTGTGACCTCAGTGAACTCATCGCAGACGGTGGCGAGCACTGGCACCTTCCGCTCCTTCTGTTCCTTCTTCTTCTTCTTCTTCTTCTTAGAAGTGGCCAGGTTGCCGCTACCGCCATCCGTGCGCTCGCCGCCATCGGTGCGGGCCCCGCCATCGGTGTTGTCATCCTCTTCACCGCCGCCTTCACTAGTTCCATCGTAGTCATATTCATCCCCCTCGTAATCAGGATCTCCGCCCTCATTGGCCCCAGCAGCTCTGGCGACGGTCGCCTCCTCCTCCGGTGGTGGTGTCATCCTCATCGCCTCCTCCTCCTCCTGTTGGGACCCCTGCCAGAATGACTGGTTGACATGTCTAGCTTGTTCTTCGACGCTGATCATGTGCTTAGAAGGGCCAGACTCCTTGTTGCCCGACATGTTTGCACTACTCTATTTAAAAGAGGCAAAAAGTTAGCACAAATCTCGGCCGAAAAATTTGGCATGACCTTTGCTAATTTTTTGACCTAGGAGTGCCCATTTCACAACCGAAACGGAAGTGAATCGACACTTTGGGAGAAATGGGCAACTCAAATGAAATCCCTGCAAGACAAAACACCCCGTCCCCATATTGACAGCCCCATGCATTGACCCCAACATCCATCATATCCATCATCCTCATGCAGTATATATATAACAGATATACTAGTCCACCATCACATCACAGCCCCATGTATATATATAACAGATATAGTAGTGTAACATAAGTACTTGCTGAACAGCAGACGTGTAACAGAAGTGTAGTACTCGCTATAGTACTAGGCTGAAGTGTAATAGAAGTACTTGCCGAACAGCAGATAACAGTTTAACATCCTAACAAATCCAGTACAAGTTATAACAGTATAAATTTTTCTTCTGGCTGCTTCTTCATGACAAACTAAATACTAGAAATCTGCTTGGTACAAAAAACTTTTAACTGCAAGCCTATAATTGTGCTACTTTGGATTGCCCACATGAAGAAACTGTGGTGCATCTTTTTTTTGGAACTGTGCATTTGCAGAACAGTGCTGGAATTACATCTGTCCTCAAAGATAATTGATAGCTTCCTTTTCTTATTTTTCTTTCTCTGTTGTAATCTTTGTACTTATATGTAATTAATAAAAGTTGCAGTTGGGTTTTCCAACACTGTTTTAGCCTCAAAAAAATGCCTCGCCTCTAGGAGCAACTACACTGTCTGCATCATATCCTTTTTTGTGTTGAACAATCTTTGAGACATTAATGTGTGCAATGGAACGTAAATTCAAGTCAAATGCACAAGACAAAAAACATTATTATGAATATCTGCACAATACAGTAATATGAATATGCTAGGTCCTCACAACTAATTGCTTTGATAGTAAATTGATAGTACAGTAATGACATGACAAAAGTAATGAATAAGATATGATATGAATAAGATATGAAGTAATGACATCAGCTCAGTTGCAAGTTATTATTTATGAAGTAATGACATGACAATAGTCGGTAATTGCTTTGCTAGGTAGTATCTACACAATACAGTAATATGAATATGCTAGGTCCTCACAACTAATTGCTTTGATTTTCTTCTCCACTAGACTATTAAATTTTTAGAACAAAAGTAGAGAATTCTAGACTATTAGTTGTGTACTTAGATGATTGCAAGTTGCGACTGTTACAACAGGGGTAACTAATGAAAAAATTAGTATCTAAAAAAGAAATAAAAATATTGTCATCCAGTTGCAAGTTGTAATAGCTACAGCCAAGCTATGACTAATTTCTACATAGCCCTAACTTCCTCATAATTTGATATTTTAAAGATTTTGCTGATCTGTCCCACATTATGAATGACTATTCATGATAATTGATAGCAATTTCATGACAAAAAACATTATTTCATAAATAAGATAAATTGCAAACATGGGAATTGAACACAAGACCAAATGATTGAGCATATTTTTTTATAGAACATTGAATGTCACAGGAACACAAGACCACACTGTGAATGTCACAATAGGACAGTTGGCCCTAATTATATATTTCATAGAACATTGAAGTACCACCATTTTGTCAAAATATTTGGGTACCTCCCAATCCTACGACATGCCAACTTGTTTACTCAACATTTAATCACGAGAGACCGGTTGATCATACAGTGTAGTTAAACGTATCCGTTCATCATGAAAAATCAGACAACAACAACGGGGCAATTGTTAGGGTTTCGGTGGTGTAGTCTGTGGTACCTAGGGACGGTGGATGGCGGACGGTGACGAGGTGGATGGCGAACGGCGAGGTGGACGGCAGACGGCAAGGTGGCTCCTCCTCCACGGGCTTCGGCGAGGTGGATGCGAACGGGCTCCTCTTCCTACGTGCTGCGGACGGGCTCCTCCTCCACGGGCTCTGGGGATGGGGGGCGGCTCTGCTCCACAGGCTCCGGCGCGGCGGTGATGGCGCTGCGGACGGGCTCCTCCTCCACGGGCTCTCCTCCACGGCGGCTCCGGAGCTAGGGTTGCGACGACAGAGATAGGCGACAGATTGGCTAAGTGTGGATCGAGAGAGAGAAAGGGGGATTAGGGGGAGAGGCCGAACCGTTCTGTGGCTAAGTGTGAAAGTTCTGTGGTGCATTCCCACAGAATGCGCCACAGAAGTTGGAACATCTATGGCGCATTCTGAAGGAATGCGCCACAGAACTTCTTGATATAGTAAAAAACCGTGGCGTCTCGTAGTATGACAAGATCTGATACTTGTCCTAGTGGTCTTGCTCGCTTGCTCTCACCTGGGGCAGCCAGGTTCGAATCCTGGCTGTCTCACACATTTTTTTTCTTTTTTTAAATATTTTTAATTACATACATATGCATATTTATTCAAAAAAAAGTAAGAACATATACATACATATATGCATATTTATTCACATATACATATTTATTCAAAAAAAGCAAGAACATATACATATATGCATATTTATTCACATATGCATATTTATTTAAAAAAAGCAAGAACATATACATATATGCATATTTATTCAAAAAAAGCAAGAACACATATGCATATTTATTCATACATATATATTTGTGTGTTTGCTTGTCACACACAAATGTGAATTTGTATACCCACACGAATATCACATTATATGTTTTAGTCTCTAACTAATACCCACACGAATTAATACACCAAAAAGTCACACAATTGCTAGTGTCTCTTCACAATCTTCTTGCCCTTTTTCGTCGCGGTTGAATACTTTAGCCCGTGCACTTTGAGATTTCTTCTTGTGTATGGACAACCTTTAGTAGGCAGTGTGGTCTTCCTTCTTACTTTAGTAGTAGTAGGCATGTCGAAGTACTTGTCGAATTCCTCTTCGATCTTCGGGTCGCCGTTTTTGTCGAAGTTGTGCTCTCTGGTTACGTCTCCCTTCTTCCTCGGCCGGCCCTGGTCGACGTACTCCTGCTCGATTAAGCTTCTGTGCTCTTCGACCCAAGGGCCGACCACTTCAATGTGTTGTAGCGCGACTCGGTGTGCCCTTTCAAAATCAGTGCGTCGACCATCAATGCCGACATGCAGTGAGCGGTAGCCCTCGTGGTGACCATATCCACCGAGCCTGCCGAGGTGCTTCTTTGTGGGTATTCCAACATCCTCGTTCTCGGTGGTTAGATAATTCTGGCAGAAGGAGATGCACTCGTAGATCAGAAAGCCCTTGGCTATGCTTCCATCTAGACGAGACCTGTTGCGAATGAATCCTTTGATGACACCGTTTAGCCTTTCAAACGGCGTCATGTTGTGCTTGAATGTCGGCCCGAGCTGGATGATGTCGTCCATGACATGTACAAGCAGATGCACCATGATGTCGAAGAATGCGGGCAGGAAGTAAATCTCAAGCTCGCATAGTATCATCACGATCTCTTCCTGTAGCCTGTCGAGCTGCTTCACACCAATCAACTTCCTAGATATGACGTCAAAAAAGTTACAGAGGCCAAATAACGTCTCACGGACATGTTCGTCCATTATCCCACGGATCGCAACGGGAAGTATCTACGTCATCAGCACGTGACAGTCATGAGACTTCATACCGCTGAACCTCTTCTTCGCCACGTCCAGATATCTGCTTATCTTCCCAGAGTAACCGTGAGGAACTTTCACTCTTAAGAGGCCTGAAAAACTGCTCGAGCTCCTCCAGACTCAGAGTGAAGCAGGCAGCGCGAAGCACAACCTCATTCTTCTTAACTCTTTTGCGGCGACCTTGAGTCCCTTCCGTCTGATCATCATCATCAGCGGCTTTGTCCTCGGTCGTTGTTTTCCAGGCGCAGGGCAAACTACCCAATTATTCAAAAGTTCCTCGATTTCTTCGCCGCTCCTCGGACACGGGGCTCTTTCGAGCTCGTCCTTACCATTGAACAGGTCACCACGTTTTCTCCACGGGTGATCCATGCGGAGCCACTTTCGAGTACCTTGGAACACGGTTTTCGAAGACCCGGGATCCCTTGGTAGCTGGAGATGCGGTGTCTCATCCATGCACTTGACGCATGCATTGTGTCCGTGGTTCACCTGGGCCGATACATATGCGTAACCAGGATAGTCCTGCATGGTCGTGAACAACGCGGCTCTCAGATGGAAATATTCTTTAGTGTAGGTGTCCCACGTACGGGCCGACGTCTCCCACAAGCTAGCTAACTCCTCTCTCAATAGCCCGAGATACAGATGCATATCGATACCTGGTTGTTTCGGCCCCTGAATAGGAATGCTCATGTGTACATACCTTTGCTTCGTGCATAGCCACGGGGGGAGGTTGTACGGCCATACAAACACAGTCCAGGTGCTATGCGTGCTACTCTAGTTTCCAAAAGGATTGAGTCCATCGGTGCTCATACCTAGCCTGACGTTCCTTGCATCGCCCCTGAACTCTTCGAACTCGATGTCTAATGCATTCCACTGGCTAGCGTCTGAAGGGTGTGTCAGGATCTTGCCCTTCTCTGGATCATCTTCGGGTTTCTCTCTTTCCGCGTGCCATTGCATGAGCTTTGCTTCCTTAGGATCTACGAAATATCGCTGCAGACGGGGGGTGATAGGAAAGTACCATACCACTTTACGAGGAACTTTCTTGTTCCCTCTCTTGTATCGTCCTTGGCCACACACCGGACATGTGGTTCTATCTGCGTACTCGTTCCGATAAAGTGCGCAATCATTGATGCATGCGTGGTATTTAATGTGTGGTAGGTCGAGAGGGCACACGATTTTCTTGGCCTCCTCGATACTTGTTGGCAATGTGTTCCCCTTAGGAAGTCAGTCGTGCCAGTATTCCATGTTCATGTTGAAGCTCACATCGGTCCATTTGTGTTCGGCCTTCATCTCCAGAGCTTTGAGCGTTACACTCAAACGTGTATCCTCAGGGCGACACCCAGGATAATGGATTCATCCCGTCTACCTCCATTTGGGCCAGCTTGGCTTTCTCTCTAGCTGCAGCTTTGTCATTGCTCGTCTCCTTAAGGAGCAGTTCTTGAACATGAGGGTCCTGCAGGACCGAAGTTAGCAGTGTCTGTGTGTTCGCGTCTTCTCCTTCTTCATGATCATGATCATGCCCGTCGCCATCTCCTTCTCCATGTTGATCATGCCCGCCGGCATCTCCTTCGTCATGATGATCATGCCCGCTGGCATCTCCTTCGTCATGATGATCATGCCCGGTAGACTCTTCGTCTTCTCGCCCGCCCACGTCTTCGTGACCACCACCTTGTCCTACCGGCGCCTCATTGAGGTCGCACATGAAACCGTGCCTGAGCAGGTGACCCTCCAATTGTCTAGATTAAGGGTTGATCCAGCGCTGCAGTTTGCATGTTCAACATGGACATCTTATCATGGTCTTGTTGTTCAGAATCATGTCCTCCTTCGTGCCTTTCTTGTACCTAGCAATTCGAGCTTCGCTCATCGTGAGGACCATGGTTGCCTGAGCGGTCAAAACAGAGTGTATAGGTGAGAACCACACCATATGAACAGCTAGCCAGAAAAATTCGGCATGACCTTTCCTAAAATTAGGACATATGGGTAGTGCAAAAATTTGCCGAAATGGAAATGAATCAACATTTCGGCAAACATCCATGCAACCACACCGGCCGGGCCCGACAACAACAAGCAAGCAACAAAAAACTTCCTCCCATTGCAAACATTCATGCACCACACAAGCATCGTCTCGCCATGGATCGCACACACACACCGCCCGCGTGACAAGCTTCACCTACATGTTCATGGCCAAGTACTGACCTAGTAGACACAATAATAGCGAGACGAGACCACGCGATGAGAGAGTGTGGACAAATAGATCTACAATGCAAGTTGGTGGAGAGGAAATTAGTAAACAAATAGAGATGTGAGAGAGAAAAGTAAGGTACTTTTAGATCTAGAAGTTGGAGCGAAGCTTCCACTTACCAATCTATGGATTAAAGTAGGTTTAGTTACAAGAAAATGGAGAAACTATGGGCAATATGGGGTGTGAGGGAGGAGGAAGACGAGTTGGGAGGAGGTAGAGATGTCAAATGGGTGGTGGTGGATAGATAGATAAGAAAGCTATCTTTTTTCACCTTTTTAACATGGATATGGACGTCCTCATCTGTGGCGCATATGGAGGAAATGCGCCACAGATGCTGAAACTTCTGTGGCGCATAAGTCCATATGCGCCACAGAAGTGGGTGAATTAGATTCCCTCTGTGGGGCCCACCTCCAAGTTCTGTGGTGCATGTTGGGATATGCGCCACAGAAGTGCAACACATCTGTGGCACATATCAGAACATGCGCCACAGAACTTGGGTGAATTAGATTCCGTGGTGGGGCCCCCCTCCATGTTTTGTGGAGAATAATAAAATATGCGCCACATAAGAGGCAACTTCTGTGGCGCATATCTCAGAATGCACCACAGAACTTGGATCAACCCACCTCGGCTGGCGGGTCCCACCAATCTTTTGTGGCGCATACTCTGGAGAATGCGCCACAGAACTTCCAATCTTTTGTGGCGCATGTTTTCTGGTGCGCCACTGATGTTTTCCTATGGCGCATGGTTTCGCATATGCGCCACTGAACATCTTGTCTATCTATAGGTTGTTTCCTAGTAGTGTCCTACTAGTTCGATTAAACATTGGTTTCATAACTGAGGGAAACTTGCTACTGTGCTCATCATACCTTCCTCTTGGGGTTCCCAACGAGCTCTACATGAACACTGAGCCATCAATGCCATCTCAACAATTTCCATTATGTTACTTTTTTCCCACCTTAACCTCGCCAGTGGTCACGCGATCTCTAACAAAGTGTAGATCAATCTCCACATGCTTGGTACGCTGGTGATGCACTGGATTCTGTGTCATGTAAACAGAGCTCACATTGTCACATAATACCACTGAAGCATCATGCACCGGTCGATGAAGCTCCAAAAGTAGTTGTCGAAGCCAACAAGATTCAGCCACCACATTTGCTACCGCCTGATACTTAGCCTCTGTACTCGATCGGGAAACAGTGTGCTGCCGCTTAGCCGACCAAGACACCAAATTCGCGATGAGGAACACACAATAGCCTAAAGTAGACCGTCGAGTGTCTGGACAACCTGCCCAGTTAGCGTCAGAGTAGGCCAGCAATTTGTTAGATGTGTGTCGATACAAAGTGATACCATAGTCGGTGCTGCCGTGGATGTAGCATTGAACACGCTTCACAAGGAGCAAGTAATTAGCCTATGGATCATGCATATGAAGACATATCTACTGTACTGCATAGGAGATATCTGGCCGAGTGAAAGTGAGGTATTGGAGACCTCCTGCAATATTGCGATATTCTATAGGATCAGCCACGGGATCACTAGACTGAGCTGCAAACTTACAAGATGTATCAACTAGAGTGGAGATAGATTTACACTGTAACATACCAGCTTTGTCAAGAAGCTCCAATGCATACTTCTCCTGTGAGAGGAACAAACGGTCCTTAGTGCGTCTGACTGAGATGCCCAGAAAATAGTGAAGCTCACCCATAGTTGTTATGCTGAACTCTTTATGAAGAGAAGCAATTAAACTATGCAACAAAGTCGGAGAAGAAGCTGTCAGGATAATGTCATCCACATAGAGCAGGAGATAAGCCATGTGAGTGCCACACCGGTAAACAAATAGGGAGCTATCGGACTTGGAGCCAACAAAACCAACAGTAGCAATGAACAAAGAAAACCGCTGAAACCATGCTCGAGGCGCCTGCTTCAAACTGTACAGAGATTTGTTGAGGCGACACACCTTGTCAGGAAATCTGGGATCAGTAAACCCAGAAGGATGTCGAGAATACACGGTCTCGATGAGTGTGCCATTGAGGAAGGCGTTCTTGACATCAAGCTGATGAATCGGCCAGACATTCTTGCAGAAGCGCACCCATGAAGATGCAGCTGTCAAAAAGTAGTAGAAACATCGATTGAATGAGTAGAGAATAAAAATAAGAATAAAAGTTTGAGTTTTCTATTTATAGAAGCTAAAATTTTGCTTTTAATATGCTAATATTGGTCGACAGTTTTTACTATCAATTTTCTATGAAAACTAGGTATTTCGCTAAGTTATGCGATAAGAAGGTATCCTCGAAGAAATAGAATTTTTTTGATGACTACTGATGGTTTAACGACTAACTATACGGCAGGAATAAAAATTCCGGCCGTATAGTTATGGTCGTATAGTTATCTTTTCCATCAACAAATTTTTCTCGAAGGCACAGAGAGTTTAACGACCAACTTTATGGCGGGAATATTTTTTTTTGGCCGTATAGCCCCGGTCGTATAGATATCGATGTCTTCGTACAAAAATTTCTGAAAGGTACTGAGATTTTAACAACTAACTATACAGCAAGAATAAAAATTCCGTCTGTATAGTTCCGGTCGTATAGATATCAATGCATTCATACAAAAAATTCTGAAAGGTACTGAGAGTTTATTGACCAACTATACGGCGGGAATAAAAATTCTGGCCGTATAGCTCCGATCGTATGGATATCGATACCTTCGTAGAATTCCATCCCAAAGGTACTGAGAGTTTAACGACCAACTATACGGCAGGAATAAAAATTCCGACCATATAGTTCTAGTCGAGATATCGATGCTAGTTTAGAAATTTATCTCGAGAGGCAGACGGTTTAACGACCAACTATACGGCGAGATCATTATGATCCGGCCGTATAGTTGTGTCCGTATAGCTATTTTCTGTATAAAGAAACCCTAGTTGGCAGCGCCGCCGCAACTATACGGACGGAACAACATGACCCGCCCGTATAGTTCTAGCCGTATAGTTTGGTGCGACCACAAAATCGCACCAGGGCGGCTAGGTCTTCCTCCTCTCCTCATTATTTCTCTCATATTCTCTCTCCAAACCTCTCAAAATCCACCTAGAACTCTTGATTATTCGTGGATTTTGTTTGTTTGAGTTGAGAAATCAATAGATCGGTATGTTTCTCTCCCTATCCATGCCTTATTTTCATATTTTCATGGTTGAAACACTCACAATGATCTAGTGGGTGAACTCAAGCTTATTTTGTTTTCCCTATTAAATTCTCACGTTAGGATTGAATTTTTCCACGTAGAATCGTTCATATATCATATAGAAACTATATTCCTAAGGTTTTATGGTGAAATTTTTCAGTGCATCACGATGAACAAAATCGGTAACCTTTTTTGTTCGAGCAAGCGCCAACAGGGTGAGGGCTCAAGCTCGGGGTCCCAAGCTCCACACAACTCCAAGATGGACATTGTCTCATCGAGGAAAGTGTTGTCCACACATTGGGTCGACCACAACTTTCTCACCACGGCAGGGTTGAAGGGGGATTTTGACCTTGTGTGCAGCAGGGCAGGGTTGGCGGTACTTGGCTTCGCAAGCCACGACACCTACACCGAACTTACCCACGAGTTCCTTGCCTCCTTCTACGACGACCACAGGGAGAAAGGTAATTTGTGCATGATAAGCTTCACCATGAACTATGATGTAAGTTTCGAACAATTTTGCAATGCTTTTAGCTTCCCTCATACTAGGGAGACCAATGTTACTTACCTCTATAGCGTCACAAGTGGAGAGACTTGGGAGGTTATTTCTATTAATAGTGGCAGGCACTTTTATCAGAAGAAGATTTCCACCATTCAGAACCCAACCATCCGCTACTACGCTCTGTTCCTCGCCAACACAATACTGGGAAGGGGTGACACAGGCTCCATGGCCAATGCTGACATGGCTATGATCACCAAGGCTCTCTTCCCTACTTCATCGCAGAGCCCTAGTCCTGCATCTCTACTCATCCAGCAGTTCCTCCACCAAAGCAACAAGACCAAGGGTGATATTCGCATTGGTGGATTGGTAACCCACCTTGCCTATGCATTAAACATTGTACTACCGGTTATGGAACCTATTGACAACTCCAAACTCATGGACGTCAAATATTTGACTGCTTATGGCTTCCTTGGTGTTTACCATGCTAACCGGAGGCTCCGAGCATATCAATTTAGTTATCTTGGTGATGCAGAGGGTGAGAAGGTTCAGTTGCCCTGCCCACAAGCCTTCTCGATTGTGGAGAAGGACACTTGGATCCTCACCAAGGACCAAGTGACGGAGATCTTAGCTGAGCTCCAGCCTGAGAAACATGAACATGAAGGGCAACAGGATGATGAGGAGGAGGAGTAGGAGGAAAAGCAGGGACATAACCCTGCTTGGGAGGGACAACAATAGCATCAAGGAGGAGCCTGGGACCCGTGGCCCAACCAGCCACAACAAGGGTACAACTACGTCCGTTATCAGGAGTTCCAACAGCTTAACCATCATGTTGGGGAGATCGACCACACTCTTCAGGATGTGAATGAAGATCTAAATACTTTGACTCACAACTTCAGTCACTTCATGACCCACTTCCCCGACTTCTACCAGCAGTATCCGCACCAGCCGCCAAATGACGGCAACAACTGAGCCTGGCAATCTCCTAAGCTTGGCGGAGTTTTGAAAACCTCCAAACTTTGCATTCATATTTTCATTTCTTCTTTTGATTTATTTCATTTCTTGAAATTTGCATGTTTATTTTCAGCTTCGCATGTCTAAATCAAAAATACAAAAAAAGTTAGTTGTAATTTTATTTGCAAGTTTCTTTCTTTGTTTCTCTCGTAGATTGCTTAATTTCAGGGGACTTGGCAATAGGGAAGCATAGAGGGGTTTCGACTCAAATATAAGAATGAAGCAAGTTAGAAGAGGTATCACATTCCTTTCATCATCCTTTCTGCAACCTTAAGTTGATCCTACAAATATTTACTCGCTTGCACTGAGGACGCTCCCCACTTAGCTTGTTATCCTATAAATTCTATTCCTTTGCTAGTGTATCCTTTTTAGCCTTGAAATAATGAGCAAAGAACTTGGTTAAAAAATACTTCCAACATTTTTACAACAAGAAAAAGCATATGAAAGATGACTTGAGTCCATGTTTAGCCCAAAGAATTTAATTTTAGAACTACTCCATCCCATTTCAGCTTAATATACATAGACTTGATAGTACCCTTGATTGAAATTGTTTGATAAAATGGATGCTTCGAAGTAGTAGAAATTATGCCACTACTTTTTCTAATAATTACCGTAAGATATTGCTCTACGCGTGTCAATACAACTCTGTCGTGCTCCATGGGGAACTATTAACTCCGCTGGCCAATGAACGATCGTGGAAAACCACTTGATTTCGGCTATTGAGTTATGAAAACGTCTGTAGCAGCAATGCTATGACGGGTAAAAAAATTAGTCTCCTCATGGTTTAACGTTCCAAGTGAAGTTGTAGTGCTCCTCTAGCCATTTATTGCTCAACAATTATTTATTGGCATGGTCACGAGTGCACAACACAGCCCCAATTAAACATGATAAAAATAGTGGCATGATTTCTCTATGAAAGAGCTAAAGTTTTTGAAAGGCAAAAGAAAAGAAAGAGTTGCTTTGATAGTCTTGAAATTTTGACATGGGATAGATGAGTTGTTCTTAAATTACATGCTTTGATGCCAACTTGAGTACTCTTAATTGGTTAAACAAACAAGAACAAAAGGTTTTCATCTCTCTATAAAAAGAGGGACCAAAAGAATTTGTGTCACTTTCCTAGCTAAACTTTCGACACTTGCTTGGGAATATGATTTATTTGCTAACCAGATATACGTGGTTAGGAAGTGGACTCGGTGCAATCTTGTGAATACTTGTATGATCATATTTAAGATTGCAGGGATTGTGAAGAAAATAATTTGACACCAATTCAAACTTGTGAGTTCCTTTATTTTTCAGTCTCGAGTGTCCGCTATTTTTCCTTATTTTCTTGTAAATTGAGGGCGAGCAATATCTAAGCTTGGGGGAGTTGATAGCTATGAGATTTGACACATTTTTATGGCTTTATTTGATGGTTTTCTCTTAGATTTGATCGTTTTCTATCTTTACCTAACGCCAATACTTTGGTAGCAAAGAAAACTTGTGTTTTTAATGTGTGTTTCAGGTTATGAACGTCAACAGAAGGATTTAACTAGAGAAATAGAATATTCTGGAGAAAACAGGCGAGTCTCACTTTGTAAGCATGCAAGGGGAGCTCACAAAAGCGTTAACGAGCAACTATACGGCGGGAATATTTTTCCGGTCGTGTAGTTCCCGCCATATAGTTGTCGCCGCCTTTGTCTTGTCAAAAGGGACAACTTCCATGAAGGGACCAAGGACGAAAACACAACGCAGCAGCTGCCGTACCATCTAGAAGGGAGAAAGAAGAGATCCAGAGAAGAAGGGGAGGACGTTCTTCATCTTGCTCCACGGTCTTCAACCTCCTAGCCAATACACCCCCATAGCCACTACTTGTACTTGAGAGAGAGAGAGGGATCTCCACCTTGCAAGACTAGGGTTTGAGATTGTTTCTTCCCATCTTGAATTGTGTTGGATATTTTCATATTATTATTGTGGATCCCCATGGTAATACAAAGACGAATTCCCTTTATTCAATTATATTGATGATCCATTCTTCTCTCATGATTGAGTAATTCCTTTAGGCGTGGGAGATGTAGGGGATTGGTGAGATGTGATGTGCCTTCATATATTTTCCATTAGTTTGTGATTGATTCTAATTACTATATTATGTGTGCTTAATTATCTATGGGATGTCTAATGCTTGTTGTCCAATTAAGGGCCCAGACAACATGATGCTTTGTTCCATAGATAAGATCGTGTTCGCTAGTGGACCGACGGCCCCCGGGTTACACGGGGATATCAATGGAAAGCTAGTTGACTCGAGGATAAGGAGTAACCAATGTGCTTATCGCATTAGTCCGATCCAAGGAGCTTAATCACTAAGCAAGTTGAAGGGTCTTAATCGTCTAGAGTCTGACCATGGTTTTGGTAATAGGCTAGTAGGATTATTCAAGTTGGGATGAAATCTACCAAGAGGAGTTCCAGCTAATTATGGGTTGCTCGCCTACATATATATTTATAAGATTATAATTGTTACATTTATCACTCATCCACCTGGCACAGTCAATATCACCATGAACTGAATCTCCCTGGACCTTTCTTTCGCCATCTACAGAAAACAACAAACAACCAAGTCGTTCTTTACTTTAGTGCTTTATATTTCTAAAGTTTACATTTTAGTTCTATTTAAATACATCTCATTTAATCAAAACCCCATTCCTATTTTCAACACTTGCAGTCAATTCACTCAAAGATCTGTGACAACTTCGAGTGTGACAGAGACTTCACCTATAAACACTTACCTTTGGGCTCCCTATGGGATCGATATCTGAACTTCGAAACTAGCTTCAAACAATTTGTGCTCTTGTAGACATCACCCTCCAATGCAGATGTACTTCCCCTAAAAAGGAAGGAACTACATTAGAGAAATCATGGGTCTCCACATGATCCACTCTTGGTTATTTCATTCCTCTCACTTCTCTTTAGTCATTTAGTAGCTAGGTTGGCATATAGGTAAACTCGCCATAGTTGCATAACTAGATAATTTACCTTTGTGTAAAGCTTAAATCGAAAAATTATTAAAATTTGGAGTAGCACATATTGACCCCCCTCTAGGTTCCCATACGATCCATTTCAATTGCTATCAGAGCCTCATCTCTTATTTTGGGCTTTACGCCTAGATCAGATGGTGAAGCTTCAGCTAGTGTTCTAGTCACCATGGAATATCTCGAGGGATTGGAAAATTCCTTGACCTCTACCATGGCGACTGAAATTGCAAGAGATGCGTGAAATGATAGCACATCTCATGCCACACAATAAATCTGCATCTCCCACTCCTCTAGAGGACACACCTTCTAAATCAAAGGATAATGCTTCGCCTAAATCTGATGAGATGGAGGTGGGGTATGGTTGTAAACATAGTGGATCCTCTTACAAAAAGGGAAGTGGGAAGGAGGATTATAGTGAGGTTCCTCATTTATACTCTCCCGACCCACCGATCCCTCATCCTCATATAAACAATAGGGGTGATCCACCCAAGCTAAGTGCATCTCATTTAATCAAAGGATTTTTTTATGAAATCTCATGTGTGCAATTCATGTCTTGAGCTGTGGAAGATTATCGAGGTTGGTATCCATGTTGTAGATCCAACCAATATGAAAAGAAGATAAGGTATTGATAGTTAACTTAACACCATAGCTTTGCACATGATTCAACTTGGTGTGGGTCCCAAGGACATGCCACGTATTGAACATCTCAACACCGCCAATGAAGATTGGGATGCTCTCACTGAGTTTTCCATTGAAAACGAGAGCATGAGGAGAAACCGGTATGATGCTTTGAGAAATCAAGCTGAAGGTTTACATGATGGATGGTGAGGACCATCAAGACATGTATCGATGACTCAAGTCCATTGCCACAACATTTAGAAATCATGATGCTTCCCATGTTGATGATGTTTGGATTAAGAGGAAGTATGTGAGTGCTCTCGTGCCATTCGAACCAACTGATTTGAAGAGTCTACAAGGAAGACACGACTACCACCTCATGACTTCCAATGAAGTTATGCAAGAGATGACTGCTTTCAAGGTTACGACCAAGAACGATGAAGATTCTCGTGTGTGGACAATAGGTATCCAAAAGGGTGTTAATCTTGCCTTGAAGGCCAATGAAGAAGAATGTGTAACATCCCAATTTCAGCCACCCTGATTAGTTGTCCAGAATGCAAAAATCAGGGGGAACAAAAACTTTTTTCTTGTGCTTTGGTGAAGTGCTTGCTTTTTGATTGCTTGCACTTATGCTTATGAAGTGTACCTTAGGATACTCTTACCTCAACCTCAGTTGGCAAAAGCTATTTACCAAAAACTATCTTGGCTTACTTTACATATTCTCAAACATTCTGACTTTTCAAAACAGGAGCCAATATGCCTATGTAACCAAAACTATTTTGGTCGCCTCTATTAACAAAAGTATGGAGAGATATATAATACAATCTCCTTATGTTTTCAAGATAGAACATTCAACTAATCTTACCTCTAGTTTTCCCAAAACTCTTGTTCAAAGATTTTGAATTCTACTCTTGGTAGAGATACCAAGAACTCTCATCTTATTCAAAAGCTCAACCTCTTAAAAATGCCCCACCCTTACCTCAAGATAGGCTTGATGGTGACCCCTAGTAGTAGTTGATTAGTGTATAAGATGAGTTGCCTTGATCTGTTGTCTGAAGAGTTGCTTTGATCTGCTGATTGACTTGTTTACTTAGGAAGTAGTATGAGCCACTCTAGGAGCTCATCACTAGGATCAAGATGGTTTCCAATCATCAATCCCTAAGCAAGAAAACAAAGCTTGTTAGGATCCCTAGCCACAAGGTGATCACCTAAAACCCTTAATCAGATCTATTCTGAGGACTTCCATCCTAGATATTCCAAGTCCTTAAGACCAATATCAAGCAAGGATCTCTTCTACTCACTCTATGTTTCCATATCATCCCTTTTGTAAAGCTCTGATACCTTTCAACTCCCCCAAGAACTTTCCCTCTCATACTCTAGTCAAAGTCCTCAAAACTGCCAAATTTGGCTAAGACTGGAAAACAGTTTCAACATCACCCTTTTGAATGCCTCCTTTTCTCAAACCAGGTGCATTTTTGAAAATGCACTTGAACCATCTTGTTAACCATACTTGGGACTAGCAAGGCCCACATTGGCCCCTGGTTAGATCCCCCTCCAAACCCACTGATCCATGATGGTTTTGCATACAAGAAAATATCATTTCCTGCAAAACTAGTCATCATACCTACTTTGGTAGAAGATCACACCCTCAAACAACCTCCTTTGGACTAACTCTCTGCATGGTTGTGTTCTCCTCATTTATGTCTATCAGAACATACTTCACTTGTCCCAAGTGGAGCTCTTTGCTTATTAAACCCACATGGTTTAGAAGGCATCAGGACACTTTCTGCATGGTAGCTTTAATTTCAACAAAGTTTGCCATCTTATCTAGATCACCTCAAATACAATTAATTCAAACTTCTCCTGCCATGATCATCTATATGACTTGGTCTACTCATCCATCTAGTCCTTGCACCAAGGTGATATCTAAGCTCCAAGATGCAAGCATGTGTTGGTGGTATAAAAATAACACCACCATAGATCATCAACTCCTTTTCCATCCTTTTCAAGTTGGATTTTCATTCCACAAGGTTGCAACTGTTTGCTACACCTTGTCTATCTCCTCTACATGGATCCTCAATATTTATCAAGAATTATCCATAATTATTATGGCCCCAAAACTATTTAATTTCTTAAATAGTCAAAATCTCCAAAACTCCCTCCCTAAAGGAAAGTTTGGTTTTTACCAAACCACTTCCCCAACTTTTGACTCAGGAGAGTTCCAAATATCATATCCTATCTTTCCAGCTCAAAAATAAATATTTTTGAGAATCTTTATTATTTCTTTTTGCCCATTTTCTTAAATGGCTGAATTGGAATAATAATTGTTTTAAATACTTTTAACCCCCAGTAAATCTTGGGAAAATTCCCCTAAGTGTGTATTTGCATCTGGGACCCTCCCACACTAAAATCCATCCATGCCCAATGGAAATTTATCCTTTGATCTTCTAAAAACCACTTCTGTCCTTTTTGAGTATTTGGATTTAAGTGGACTAAAACCCCACCTAAAAATCCCAAATAAATCCTAGGAGTCTACCTTGACCTCATCTAACTACCAGTACCATTTTCTCCTCTGGTCCAATGTGACATTTTGAACTGCCTTCATAAACCTCTATTACATCAATATTTGTCCATTAAGCAAACTTCTACTCTAAGCACTTCCTTTTTCCATCAATTCTTGGTCAATGCTTCTCCTCACACATCAAGACACACCACTGGTCGACCAATACTGTAGCTCCACCCTAACCAATCCCCATTATGCCCTTGTATTAGTGGTAAGAGGAGAGTTAACCCCAATTCTTAAGGGGATCTTATCCCCACAGCCTCCCTCTCTGATCCAGCTCGGCTAAATTACCACCCTACCCCTCTCTACCTCCCTCTGGACCAATCCCTGGCTAGCACCCCCTCTCCACCATGTCCAATTTGGTAATTCACCACCTCTACTCCTCCCTCTTGGTATATCTGTCCAGCAGCCCTTCCCCAGCCAGCCCCTGCCCTCATTTTCCCCCTCTCACTCCTACTTGCCTCCCCAGAGCACCACACCCCCTCCCCTGCTCTGTGCTGCCCGAGAAAGAAGAAGAAGGAGAGCCTCGGCCTCTTCACAAAAACGAGCAAGGCTCTCTCCCCTCTGCCCCGTTTCTTTTGCATGTCAACCCCTGAGCTCCCCTAGCTGCCCTCTATCTAACGGTGCTCTTATTTTTGCCTAGGACCCTCGCCACCGCCGTCGCCGCCGAGCACCGACGAGTTCTTCCTCGGCCACCGTCGCGCGAGCTAGCTCCCGGCGTCAACCCACCCCGTGCCGCCCCTCGTTCGGCTCGTCGTCGACCACCGCGTCGCCCCTACCGCCTCCTCGACCTCCCCTGAGCCCCCAAGTATCCTCCCCGCTCCTTCCTGCTCTGCGTAGGGTTCCCGTCGCCGGCCACCCTCTGTCGCGTAGACGACAACGGAGAGCCGTCCGTTGCGACTTGATCCAACGGCCGACGGCGGCCGATACCCCTTCGCGCCCCGCTATCGCTGACCGACGGGCCCCGCCTATCAGTTTCAAAACCCCCTCCTCCCGCGTGTCGGCCCGTGTGTCGTGGGCCGTTTCCCTCTATGCCGGCCCAGCTCTCGTCAGATCCGGCCCGCTGCCCCTCCGTTTCTTTTTCTTTTAGCTAACCAGTATTCCAGAAAAGTTTCTACTAGGATTTAATCCAAATAAAATTGTAAACCAAATCCAAATGCCCAGATCTAAATTTCTGGTGGTTGTCTGATGTTTTCTCAAACATACAGAGGCAACCCAATGCCCAAATTGAATTCCAATATTTACTAGTAATTATTCTGCTAGAATGCATCTAGTACAATAAATAATTTCCATAGAGAGTTTTACATCTCCTTTGGAGTTGAACCCAAGGCCTACTGGAAGGTATATGAAATACCTATCATCCAACACAGGTCCCATGCTTAGTGGAATAGTGTCCTGCCTTTAGTAAAAATAACAAAACTAGCAACTTTCTATCATAGAGAATTTCCCCAGGTCTAACCAAATGAGGTTTGGACCTGATTCCACCTCCTAGTTCCTCCTACTATCAAGATGTATCAAACCCCAGTAGCTCAGAATTTATTGAGCTCTGGTTGAAATTTTAGTGAATTAAATACCTCTGTGATGGGTATTTTGACTAAATAAATAACTCCTGTAGTTTGGCAACTCCAAACAGAGTGAAACCAATTTCTACAGAAAGGTATTCTAAATACCTAGCACATGCACTTGAAACTAACTCAATATCTCCTGTAGTTTTCCACTGGAAATAAAAAGAAGAATCATACAGAACTGTCTTTAGGAATTTCTTGAGGGCATTCTGGTAATTCTTTGGACATGATTCCAACTCTAGGTGGTTCAGTACAGCAAGTACTACCTAACCATCCAAGGATATAATTTTTGGATCTCCAGAACTTTCCTGGTGAATTATTTCCTCAAACTAGAGTTTAATCCACTTTAAAAAGCATAACTACTTCTAGAAAAGTGATAATCAAGTGAAACCACTTGTGTTGGTCTGGGTTTGACAAGTCCTATCTGAGGATATCACTTTTCACATTGATAACCTACTGACCACATATCCCTAACCCAAGCTCTTTATATCTAGCCTAGACATTTATCTTTCAAATAGAAAACACCCTAGTGGCAACCTTGTAAATTCCACCATTTGAATCCCACTCCTCCAAAACCTTCCAAGTTCAGTAGTATTTCCTATGCTTGTTTGTTGTATGATTTGATGTTGTTTGCCTTGTATTGATTGTGATATTGTTTTCTTGCATGTGTACCCGATGACGACGATAGTGTGAGTGTCTGACGACAAGAAGAACGAGTTTTCTTAATATTATACTATTGGGTTTTTTGGTCATCTAAAGAAGCCCGGGGACTTATTGCTGATCACAGGCAAGCCACCATTCCTGAACTCCTATATATGTCCTACTCTCTTCTACCTGTTTTATATCTTCTTTATAAATTGCATATTTACCTGCATGTCTTGTTTTACAAATACTGCGTCAGTAACTTGGCTCCTCCAAGTTATGAATTCATGTCCTTTCGAGGCACCACCCCGATGAACCCATCATTTATCCCCTTTAGACTGAGAGTATGATGATTAGCATCCTACCTCCTTGGAAACCCCGGTTTTGACAAACACAAACTGTTTTGGGATTTACCCCACCAAAAATGTTTCAAAACGGCTTTGTAAAACCCTGGGAAGAGGCATCATTCCCAGTGGAAGTTTTAACAAAAGAAATGGTGATGAGAAGGAAGAAGTGGAAATGTGATGGGATGTTCTACGCCTTTACTGGAACATTTTTTATCCGCGCAACCACATTACCCCAGGTTGCTGGGGCTTAACTCGTAGTTTGTCCGCTTTAGCCGAGGCAACTTCTACCATGCTTATAGGGAGAAATCCCTAGAATTCCGGGCAGGCGCCACCAGATCAAGGTCTAAAGCCTGTCGCTTGCTTCGGCAAGAGTGAGCCTGAACTGGCAGGAGGCCGGTGCAACAATTGGGTCTCCCGCGGACGGTATGACTTAGGTAGTACAGAAGGAAGTGGAGTCTCCAGATTTAAGGTATACCCCAAGTTACGGCTTGGGTATGCGCGTGTATGGAAGGAAGGACTATGGCTGGGAGCCACATACGCGTTGTCGGGGAGATAAACCCAAGAGGAAAAGCATGCCTTTGCTAGTGTAGACAAGCGAGAGGTTAGGTTTGATTATCCGGACCCCCATCTACTACGGTAGTGGGCCGTGGTTGTATCCCAGCGGATGTATTGATTCTTGTGGGTAAAGTGTGCAAACTCTGCAGAGTATAACCTATTCGAATAGCCGTGTCCATGGTCAAGGACGGTTGTAAAGGTGTTGGCTAGGAGTACCCAAACTGTGCTTGTTTGGGAAACAAGTACTTTGAGGACGAAGGTTCAGGGGGAACCCAAGTTCGAAGGCTTTGTTTTGACCCCAGGTGGTCGAAGATGTTTAAAAAGGGTTTCTACTACAGAAACTGTTTTCAAAACTATTTTTCAACAAAGATATGGAGATGGCGTGGTTTATAAAACAGAAGCATGTTTTCAAAACACTTTTTCAACAAAGATATGGAGATGCCATATTTTTCAAAGTTAGCTTAGGCTTTTCAAAAGCAACCCCAGACAGAGTTATCTCGCCACAGCCAAAAATTGCATTTCCCTTGTTCACCTATCTTGGTGGTTTTGCGAGTACATTCAAAAGTACTCACGACTGTGTCCCTGGCTATTTACTTGGCCAGACTTTCAGGAGATTTTGGCGACGTCCAGCGAGCTAGGCCGTCTTCCCAGTCAGTTGCCTGTAGGTTGAGGCATGATTGGGCTCTACGCTTGGCATTTTTCCGCTGCTATTGATGATGTAGCCATAATGGCAAGTATGTAAGTCTTGTACTTTCGTTATGTTTCGGATGATTGTAATGATACCTGTCGGTTATGTTCCACGGCTCACTAATCATGGGAACATGGAAATATGCATAACAGGAATTCTCGGATGTTTAATCCGGGGGTCCCACAGAATGAAACAATGATATCACTGCCATGAGCTTTCCTGAGGAAGTAAAACTCGCTCATGGTGAGTACATGGCATTCTATGCAAGGAACTTTCGGAAAATTCCGCCAAGGAAAAGTCTAAACTCGAATGAAGAGATGGCTCAAGGGGAAGAAAGGAAAAGGTACAAAACTAAGGTCATGTTACAATTCAGGTGACCGTTTCCATTTCATTGTAGAATGCCCCTATAAAAATAGAGATGACCATGGGGGTAGACACATTCTCAAGGACAATTCAAAGGCTCCACACAAGAAGTCTTTCAATAAGAAGAATGTTCCATACAAGAAGCAACCAAAAATCGTGTTGGTGGCACATGAGGAGTATTCATCTAGAAACAAAGACGAAGAGGAAGAATAAATCCCAAGAGAAGTGGCAGCCATAGCCACCACATCTACACCAACCGCTTCACTCTTCGAATCTCCTAATGAGAACATCTCCAACAATGACGTCAATTGCCTCATGGAAAGGGCCTTCGAGGTATCACCTTCTACCAGTTCTTTTCCTAAGACTACTATGAATGTTGATATGGATGATCCTACTAGTCTTAAGGTTAAATAAGAATTTATTGGTTTGGATCATTATGTAACTAACTTTTTGGGTGAGCACAATAAGCATCTCAAGGCCCTCAGGGGTCAACTTTCCAAATTGGAAGATCTCTTGAAGAGAAATGTAGGATTTAAAGAGAGGATGCTATTGAAATAACATCCTTGAAAAATGCTCTAGAAGAAGAGGAAGATCTTCGGGCTATCTTGAGGATAAGCTTGAATCCATAAAAGAGTTACATGATGATATTCTCTCTAAACTAATTAAAGAACATGACAATCCTATTGCCAAAACTAATAAGCTTAAAAATGATAAGGTTGAATTTGATGTTGCTCATGCTAGACTAACCAGAAGTTAGAGAGACTTGACAAAGCCCACAAGGCTTTGGAGAGTGAACACTCTATCCTCACCAAGTCTCATGATCAACTTCAAATTCAACTAACCAAATATGATCTCCCTAGCACCTCTACTCCTTTGTGTGAACATACATATATTCTTGAGGAAAATGCTAGGTTGAAGGATAAACTTGCAAAGTCCTCTCTTCCAAAGGTAAGGAAGTTCTTGATGACCTTTTGAGTAAGCAAAGGTCCAAAAATGGTAAAGAGGGTCTTGGCTATGCCCCAAGAAGAAGAAGACAAAGAGAAAGAAAAAGGCTCATCCTACTCAAGAAAAGAATGACACCACTGTAGAAAGAGATGTTATGAAGGAAAAAAATGATCATCATGGTTTTGAATGATTCACTAACCCCCATTATGTTTTGTTTCGAGATTACTATGGTGATGTCTATGCCAAATATGTTGGACCTTATGATGGTTATATTTCTTGGTCTATTTGGGTTCCCAAGACCTTTGTTGCTAACAAAAGAGGACCCATTGAAAAATGGGTACCTAAAACCAAGAATTGATTTCTTATAGGGTTATGCTTCTAGTGGATCAGTGGATGCACAAGTCATATGACCAGAAGCAAAGACATCATCACAGAGATGAGGCCAAGTCAAAATCAAAGGTATTTGGTCTCGGAAAGGTTGTGGTTACCCATGATATCTCTCTTATGGACATCATGTTTGTTGATACCCTTGGCTATGCTTTACTTTCAATTCGTACCATTGGTAAGATGGGCTTTGCTGTTTTTATTGATGGTGATATTATGGTAATCTTGTGGAGCAAGTTTCTTAAGGTTGCTTTCATTGGGTACATCGAAAAGTACTTTTATGTGGTGTACTTTTCGGGGAAAACTACTACAGGTACTATTGGGCATGTGCTAAATGGGTATCACCATAGCCTGTCTCTAATCCGGCTAACCCAGGTGGCCCACAGTTGGTAGAGAATCCTATGGCCTGTTGGGGGGCCCAGTTAGACGGATCCAGAAGGGAGGCCCATGCCGGAAGAAGGAAGGCTACAGTGTAGTTATCGACCAACCCGGAGCCTTGGAGTACAAGACATGAAGACTAGTTAGTACTAGTGTAGGACTCTGTAACCTGTCTGACAAGGTCCTTTCCCTGTTACCCTAGGTTCTAGTGCCTTTATAATCCGGAAATGTGGGAGCCTTTAGGGCACGACAAGTTAGCATGATTCATAACACCTTGCACAGCAAACCAATCTCTATAACTCAGCGTATTGCTATTATAGTGATTTATATCAGGAGTAGGGTTCCGCCACTGTTGTGGGAGTAGAACCTAGGTAAGTTGTGCTACCTCGTACCTGTTAGCTTACCCCCTTCCCCCACCTCTCTAAACACGTTCTATGAGGAGCCCTCCATGACATACTTGTCGGCAATACCATGACAGTTGGCGCCCACTTTGGGGCAAGAGGCTCTCTGAGCTCTACATCAGGCGAGGTCAAAGATCTTCGCGGGAATCAGCGAAAATGTGGCCATTGGGTGTGTTCTCTTCTTTGGCAACGTTCTGATTGTCCCCCGGATGAGTTCTGGATCCTGGTGAAGACGAACCCCACCTGCTTCTTAATATCTGCAAGTGCATAGATCGTTTGTAGCTAGTTTCGAAGTATAGATATCAATCCCACAGGGAGCCCAAAGGTAAGTGTTTATGATTGAAGTCTCTGTCACACTCAAAGTTGTCACAGGTCTTCGAGTGAATTGACTGCAAGTGTGAAATAAGAATGAAATTTGGATTAAACTAGATGTATTTAAATAAAACAAAAATGAAAACTTCAGAAATAAAAAACATAAAAGTCAAAACGATATGGTTGTATGTTGTTTTCTGCAGATGGCAAAGAAGGCATGGGGAGATACAATTCATGGTGATAATGACTGTGCTAGGTGGACGAATGATAAGTGTAACAATTATAATCTTATAAGTATATGTGTAGGCGAGCAACACATAATTAGCCAGAAGTCCTCTTGGTAGATTTTGTCCCAACTTCAATAATCCTACTAGTCTGTTACCAAAACCATGGTCAGACACTAGACGATTAAGATCCTTAAGGTTGCTTAGCAATTAAGCTCCTTAGATCGTACTAATGCCAATAAGCATGGTGGTTCCTCATTATCCTCGAGTCTACTAGTTTCCCATTGATATCCCCGTGTCACTCGGGGGTCACCGGTCTACTAGCGAACAAGATCCTATCCCATGTAGAACAAGGCATCATGTTGTCTGGGCCCTTAATTGGACAACAAGCATTAGGCATCCCATAGAGAGTCAAGCACACATAATATAGTAATTAAAATCAATCACAAACTAACGGAAAATATATGGAGGCACATCACATCTCACCAATCCCTTACATCTCCCACGCCCAAGGAACTTACTCACACATGAGAGAAGAAAGCATCATCAATATAATTAAATAAAGGGAGTTCTTCTTGATGTTACCGAGGAGATCCACAATAGGAATAGAAAAGTAATCCAACACAATTCAAGATAGGAAGAAACAATCTCAAACCCTAATCTTTCAAGGTGAAGATCTCTCTCTCTCTCTCAAGTACAAGTAATGGCTAATAGCTGAATGGAGTATGGTAGAATTCCCCGGTACGGTCATTAGGGAAGTCCCCCCGAGGACGACTCCCATACAATTCTTGCGAGAGCTGGACAAGCGTCTATGGGTAAAGGGTGTGATGGCTAGGAGGTCAAAGATCGTGGAGCGAGATGAAGAACGCCTTCCCCTTCTTCTTTGGATCTCTTCTTTCTCCTTTCTAGACGGGATGGCGGCTGCTCTATTATGATTTTGCCTCTGGCCTCTTCACAAAAGTTGTCCCTTTTGACAAGACACAGGTGGCGGCAGCTATATGGCAGGAACTATATGGTTGGAAAAATGTTCCCACCATATAGTTGCTCGTTAAAGCATCTGTTTTCCTCCCTTGGTTGCTTCCCAAGAGGGACTTGCTTGTTTTTGCCTGAATATTGTGTTTCCCTTGTTAAACCCTTCTGTTGATGTTCAGAACCTGAAACACACATTAAAAACCAAGTTTTCTTTGCTACCGAAGTATTAGCATTAGGTAAAGCTAGAAAACGATCAAATCCAGAGGAAACCCATCAAAAATGTGTCGAATCTCACAGCTATCAACTCCCCCAATCTTAGATGTTGCTCGCCCTTGAGTGACAACAAAATAAGGAAGAATAGTGGAGATTCGAGACTGAAATAAAATAACTTACAAGCTTGAATTGGTGTCAAATTCTTTTCTTCACAATTCCTGCAATCTTAAACATGATCATACAAGTATTCACAAGATTGCACTGGGTCCACTTCCTAACCATGTATATCTTGCTAGCAAATAAATCGTATGCCTGAGCAAGTGTAAAAAGTTTATCTAGGAGAGTGAGACAAACTCTTTTGGTGTCTCTCTTTGTTGAGATATGAAAACTTTCTGCGCTTGTTTCTTTAATCAATTAAGAGTGCTCAAGTTGGCAACAAGAGCATTCAATTTAAGAATAAATCATCTATTCCCATGTGAAAATTTCAAAACTCTCAAAGCACCTTTTTCCTTTCCTTGCCTTTCAAAAACTTCAGCTTCTGTCATAGAGAAATCATGCCACTGTTTTTAACATGTTAATTTGGACTGCGTTGTGCACTCGTGACCATGTAAATAAATAATTGTTGAGCAGTAGTGGGTCAGAGGAGTACTACAACTTCACTTGTAACATGAAACCACGAGGAGACTAAAATTTTACCCGTCATAGCATTGCTGCTATAGACGTTTACATAACTTAATAGCCGAAATCAAGTGGTTCCCACATTTTAGTTCATTCGTTGGCCAACAGAGTTAATAGTTCCCCATGGAGCACGATAGTATTGTAATGACACGCATAAAGCAATATCTTATGGTAATTATTAAAAAAGCAGTGGCATAATCTCTACTACATCGAAGCATCCATTTTATCAAACAATTTCATTCAAGGGTGTTATCGAGTCTATTTACATTAAGCTCAAATGGGATGGAGTAGTTCTAAAATTAAATCCTTTGGGCTAAACATGGACTCAAGTCATCTTTTGGATGCTTTTTCTTGTTGTAAAAGTGTAGGAAATATTTTTAACCAAGTTCATTACTCATTGTTTCTAAGCTAAAAAGGAGACAGTAGCAAGGGAATATAATTTATAGGATAGCAATCTATATGGGGAGTGACTCCAGTGCAAGTGAGTAAATTATTGTAGGATCAATTTAAAATTATAGAAAAGGTGATGAAAGGAATGTGATACCTCCTCTTGCTTGCTTCGTTCTTGTACTTGAGTCGAATCCCCTCTATATTTCCCTATTGCCAAGTCACCTGAAATTGAGCAATCTTCGAGAGAAACAAATAAACGAATTTGCAATAAAAGTTACAACTAATTTTTTGTGTGTTTTTGGTTTAGGAATGCAAAATGAAAGTAAACATGCAATTTTGAAGAAGTAAAATAAATCAAAAGAATAAACGAAAATATGAATGTAAGGTTTGGAGGTTTTCAAACCTCCCCCAAGCTTAGGTTGTTGCCATGCTTAGTTGTTGCCGTTGTTCGGCGGCTGCTGTGGATACTGCTGGTAGAAATCAGGGAAGTGGGTCATGAAGTGACTGAAGTTGTGATTCAAGGCACTCACATCTTCATTCACTCCTTGTAGAGTGTGGTCAATCTCCCCAACGCGCTAGTTGAGCTGCTGAAATTCCTGATAGGGGACGTAGTTGAACCCCTGCTACGGCTGATTGGGCCATGGGTCCCAGGATCCCCCTTGCTGATGCTGCTGTCCCTCCCAAGCAGGGTTCTATTCCTACTCATCCACATGCTCCTACTCATACTCACCCTGCTTCTCTCCTTCTTCATCTTCCTCTTGATCAGTCTGGAGTTCAGTCGTGATCTCCATCACTTGACCCCATGTGAGGCTCGAAGTGTCCTTCTTGACAATTGAGAAGGCTTGTGGACAGGGCAACGGAACCTGCTCACCCTATGCATCACCAAGATAACCAAACTGATATCCTCAGAGCCTCTTGTTAGCTTGGTAAACACCAAGGAAGCCACAAGCAGTTAAATACTTGATGTCCATAAGTTTCGAGAAATCAACAGGTTGCATAACAGGTAATGTAATATTTAATGCATGGGTAAGGTGGGTTACCAATCCACCAATGTGAATGTCACCTTTCATATTATTGATCTGGTGACGAAAATGCTGGATGAGTAGAGCTGCGGGATTGGGGCTTTGCAGTGCATTGGGGAAGAGTGCCTTGGTGATCATTGCCATGTCCGCATTGGCCATGGAACCGGTATCTCCTCTTCCCAGCAGTGTGTTGGCGAGGAACAAGGTGTAGTAGAAAATTGTAGGGTTCTGAATGGTGGACATCTTCTTCTAGTATAATTCCCTACCACCATTAACAAAATTAACCTCCCAAGTTTCTCCACTTGTGATGCTATATAGGTTAGTAACAGTTGACTCCCCAATGTGAGGGAAGCCAAAAGCATCACAAAATTGTTCAAAACTTATTTCATAGTGCCGCTGGTTCATGGTGAAACTTACCGTGCAGGCATTACCTTTCTCCCTATGGTCATCGTAGAAGGAGGCATGGAACTCATAAGTGAGCTCTGCGTAGGTGTTGTGGCTTGCGTAGCCGAGTAGTGTTAGCCTGGCCTTATCACACATGAGGTCGAAGTCCACCCTCAACCCTGTCGCGGTGAGAAAGCTGTGATCGGCCCAACGTGTGGGCAACACCCTCCTCGATGAAACTATGGCCAACTTAGGGTTGAGCTCAGCCCTCTGCCCTAAGCTCTCGCCACGTTGGTGCTTGACCTTGTGAAAAATGCTACCAATTTTGTTCATCTTGATGCGCTGAAAAATTTCACCATAAAACCTTAGGGATATAGTTTCTACATGATATATGAACGATTCTACGTGGAAAAATTTAATCCTAGCATGAGAAATCAATAGGAAAAACGAAACAAGCTTGAGTTCATCCACTAGATCAATGTGAGATTCAACGATGGAATTCTGAAAATAAAGCATGGATAGGGAGAGAAACATACCGATATGTTGATTCCCCCACTCAAACAAACGAAATCCGTGAAGAATCAAGAGTTCTAGGTGGGTTTTGAGAGGTTTTAAGAGAGAATATGAGAGAGAAAAGTGAGGAAGGAGAAGAAACCTAGCCGCCCCAGCGTGATTATGAGGTCGCGCCGAACTATACGGCCACAACTATATGGGCGGGATATGTTGTTCCCGCCGTATAGTTGCGGTGGCGCCACCAACTAGGGTTTCTTTATGCCAGGACACGGCTATACAAACGCAACTATACGGCCAGATCATAATGATCCCGCCGTATAGTTGGTCGTCAAACCTTCTGTATCCTTGAGATAATTTGTCTAAAACATGCATCGATATCTATATGACCGGAACTATATGGCCGGAATTTTTATTCCCGTTGTATAGTTGGTCGTTAAACCGTTAGTACCTTTGAGAAGAAATTCGATGAAGGCATCGATATCTATACGACCGGAACTATATGGCTGAAATTTTTATTCCCTCCGTATAGTTGGTCGTTAAATCCTTTTTACCTTCGAAAGAAAATTTGTTGATAGCAAAGATATCTATTTGGCTAAACTATACGGCTAGAATTTTTATTCCCGTCGTATAGTTGGTCGTTAAACCATCAGTATCCATCAAAAAGATTCTATTTCTTTGAGAATACCTTCTTATCCTGAAACTTAGTGAAACACCTTGTTTTTGATAGAAAAGTGATAGTAGAAACTGTCGACCAACATTATCATATAAATAGTAGAATTTTCGTACAACCTAATTTATTTTCCTCAACTAGAGATTTACTTTTTAGTCTGAACTAAATGATGGAGCTAGTCCTTGTAGATAAAACTCAACCTTTTATTTTTATACTTATCATACATTCGTTCAATCGATGTTTCTACTACTTTGTGACAGTTGCATCTTCACGGGCGCACTTCTGCAAACATGTCTATGAAAAAATTGTAGGAATGCGATGAACATTTTATTCTTTATTTTATTTTATTGATGTGATGGGTTGACTCCCATTAAGCATTTTATTAAGAATGGTTGAATCTCTCAACCCCTTCTCTGTTCTCGAATTCTTACCTTGGGTTCCCCCTTATTGAAGGCACTTACCACATGAACTCGTTTTGCCGGTGGAATATATCTTTCTCCTGCTTCTACCTTCTTGGGAAGATACCGGATGATTTCATAATCATAGACATTGAAGATTATTTTTCCCTCAGCACAATCGACTGATGCTCCTGGAGTACTAAGGAAAGGTCTTCCAAGTATTATGGATAAGTTTTCATCCTCTGGCATCTCAAGAATAATAAAATCAATGGGAATAACATACTCATCTATTCTAAGTAGAACATCCTCAGTCATACCAATGGGTTGTTTAGTGGACTGATACGTTGCAAACGTATCTATAATTTTTTATGTTCATGCTTGTTTTATATCTACTTTCTTATGTTTTGTCAACACTTTGGAGTATTTTTACACATTTTCTAGAACTAACCTATTAACAAGATGCCACAGTGCCACTTGCCTGTTTTCTGCTGTTTTTGGTTTCAGAAAAGCTAGTAAGGAAATATTCTCGAAATTGGACCGGATAAAAGCCCAAGTCAATATTTCACCAGAAGGAACACGGAGTCCGGAGGGGAGATGAAGAGGGGAACCAGGCCGGCCACATCTGGTGGTGGCGCGGCCAACCCTAGCCACTCCACCAGGGGTGTGGGACCCTGGCTCTCCACTAACCTTGCCCTTTCGCCTATATATGGCCCTCAGGACAAAAACCCTAAGGACCCGATCAAAATTCCACGAAAGAGTCTATATCCGTCGTCATCTCCATCCCTAGATCAGGAGGGATTTGAAGCTCTTCCTGGCACACTGCCGAAGGGGAGAGATCACCCTGGAGGCCTTCTTCATCACCATGACTACCTCCGGTGTGATGCGTGAGTAGTTCATCCCTGGACTATGGGTCCATGTAGTAGCTAGATGGTTGGTTCTCCTCCTTTGTGCTACCATGTTTAGATCTTGTGAGCTCCGTTCATGATCAAGATCATCTATTTGTAATCCTACATGTTGTGTTTGCGGGGATTCGATGGATATTGAGATGCTATTTCATATTGATTATTGATTCTATCATGTCTTTGTTATTTGTGATCTTGCATGCTCTCCGTTGTTAGTAGCTATCTTGGCCGAGTAGATGCTAGCAACTCCAAGAGGGAGTATTTATGCTCGATAGTGGGTTCATGCCTCTAGGAATCTAGGGAAGTGACAGAAATCTCTAAGGTACTAGATGTGTTGTTGCTACTAGGGAGAAAACATCAACCCTTTGTTCATAGAACAATCGTATTGTTTATTTTACACACTTTGCTTAATGCAATTATCTGTTACTTGCAACTTAATGCTGGAGGGGGTTCCGATGATAACCTGAAGGTGGATTATTAGTCATAGATGCAGTTGGATTACGGTCTATGTATAATTTTGTAATGCCCAATCAAATCTCATAGGAGTCTAGATTATTAATATATGCATGTATGCTTTCTCGATGTTTTTCAATTGCCCCGTTGTAATTTGTTCACCCAACATGTCATCTATCTTAAGGAGAATCACCTCTAGTGAACTATGGACCCCGGTCCATTCTTTTATCATCAATCTACAACTATTTATTGTTTTCTGTTTACTTTCTGCAAACTATTACTATCTTCCACACAATACGTTTAATCCTTTGTTTTCAGCAAAACCGGTGAGATTGACAACCTCATTGTAAGTTTGGGGCAAAGTTCTGTGGTTGTGTTGTGCAGGATTCCAAGTTGGAAACAACACCTTGGAGGTGTTTCCTTGCTCCTACTGGTTCGATAACCTTGGTTTCATAACTGACGGAAACTTGCTACTGTGCTCATCATACCTTCCTCTTGGGGTTCCCCAACGAGCTCGACATATCTTGAGCCATCAAGCTCTTTTCTGGCACTGTTGCCGGGGAGTCAAGGACATCTTCACAGGGGGAGTCCCTCACAACCAATCTCTTTACTTTGTTTTTTGTTTTGCTTAGTTTATTTTTGCTTTGTTTGCTTGTTCTTTTATCAAAAAATAAAAAAATAGTTCCTACTATAGTTGTTATTTTCGTTGGTCTGTTATTGTCTTGCTTTATCATGCTTTCTTTCAATGGTTGTTTTCTTTGAAACTGAATCTAATTGGCAAGGTGGGTTCACGGAAGAACAAAAATATTATTATAAGGAACACTTCTTGTCACAAAAAGGGAAACACTTATGGGAACAAATTGATGAAATTGTATACCATTGCTAGAAACGTGTGCTCTATTTCTAATATTACTTATTGCTTTGATAAATCTTGTTGCTGTAAGAGGTATAAACACCTCCCTTTTCAATGTGAGTATAATGATAATGTTACCATATCTTCTTATGTTAAGGTAAATTATGACTTTTATGATCTGGAACAAATTGAAGAATTTATTGCTTGGAAGGGTGCATTCGAACTTTCTTATTTGCTTGAAAATTCTGATGATTCACCTTATAAATATGAGGTTTATGATATACTTAAATTTTTCTTTGATAATTACAAGGAAGAAAATGGCTATATTCTTGAATATCTAACTAGATTCTCTCCACCAACGGAAGAGACTAATGCCTTGCAGGAGCCTATGGAAGAAGAAATTGCTAAAACTGGAAGCTCATTGGATGAAAAATAGGAGGAGAGTGATGATCAAGAGGAGGAACAATGGATCTACCCATTCCTACCTTCTAATGAGAGTAACTCTTTACCCCTTACATTATTTGATTGTCCCTCATGCTTACTAAAGGAGGATGAATGTTATGTTCCTGAGGATTCTTTTGAAAATGTTTATAATAAAGCTCTATATGATGGTCCTATATTGGTTGATAATATTAATTTTACTACTATTGAAAATGAGATTGATCAGTCATCCTGTTATAAAATTGTTAAAAGTGGGTTTGAAGGTTTTAATCCCAATATTTTTGAGCTTGATAAAAATTATGTGCTTGTAGATCATGAAAAGCATGCTTTATGTGATAGTTATATTGTTGAGTTTATTCATGAGGCTACTGAAAATTATTATGAGAGAGGAAAATATGGTTGTAAAAGTTTCCATGGTACTGAAACACCTCTCTATTTGCTCAATGTTTTGAAGTTACTCTCGTTTTATCTTCCTATGCATGTCGCTTTGTTATTTGTGAATTTATTTGCGTATAAGATTCCTATGCATAGGAAGTGGGTTAGACTTAAATGTGTATCGTATTTGCTCCTTGATGATCTCTTTTACTTCGATTCATATTTCTTATGTGAGCATCTTCTCAAATTACTAAGCCTAGCTAAAAGGCATTAAAGAAAAGCACTATTGGGAGATAACCCAAATTTTTATTCAGTAAGTTTTTCTTTTGTTGAGTCTTGGAAGTTATTGCCTCTGTAATAATCTCTCCTTATCCTTTTTGTGTGGTTTTTGTGCCAAGGGTAACCTCTAATGAGAGAGAAATAAGATTTGGGAAAGTTGCTGTCCGAAAACAGATTTTTGTGCTTCACTGTAAAAATTCGTGAAAAATCTCTGTACGTCTGCTTGAGCTGTAATTTTTTGTTCTTATGCCCCAGGTTGTTATCCAACGTTTGTTAGTTCAGAACGTTTATATTTGAGAAACATAAGATCTTCGAAAAAATCGGTTTTTACCCGCTGGTCTGTTTTGACATATTTCTGCCATTATTTGCATTTACCTCTTAATCTCTTTCTCTTCGAGTTCTTGCCAAAATTCTTGAACTTTTAAAAGGAAGTACTATAGTAGCTTTTGTTTTAATGGAAGTTTTATTTGTGTCCGAACTGAACAAAAAGACTTATTATCTTGAGTGCACTAATGTTGCTAATGAAGATTGTGTGAAGTTTTGTATGAAGGAGATTTTAAAGTGTAGGGAAGAGTAATGTGATGAGATGAAGAATGGACAAAACCTCAAGCTTGGGGATGCCACCCGTGTGACCCCAAGAAATATGCAAGAAGTATAAGCGTCAAAGCTTGGGGATGCCCAGGGCATCCCCTTCTTCATCAATAAAAAATTTAGGTTTCTTCCAAACACTTCATTTTCATTATTTCATGCACAGTTGTGTAGTTCTTGGAGCATCTTCGTTTTCGTTTTTAGTTTTCGTTTGCTTATTTTGCTTGAATAAATTGGTTGGACCCCCTCATTCATACATTAGATTTCAAATAAGTTGATTTGGATTGGAAAAGAGTAGGAAAGTCATGCTTAAGTGGTATAAAAGGAGCTTGTTTTTGACTGTGATTTAGACTTTATCATGTCATGCTTGATATTGTTTTTACTTTATGTTTAGTGATTATTGCTGTAGCATCACATGTTATAAACAATTGAGATTACTTAATGTGCCTTGAAAGAATCATGCGTTGTTTTAGCATATTAAAGCATAATATTGTGGTATTCTCCTTTAATGCTTTATTTGGGTTGACTTGGCGCATGCTCACACCATGTTAAGACTATACAAAGTTACCATAGCCTCTATGATCATTTATTTTTCGACTTGTAATATCACTTTATGCTTTAATTAATGATGTTTTGTCGCTTTGCATGATTATGGCCATTATTGCTCTCTTAGTTGGTCGGTCCCAATCTTTTGCTAGCCTCCATACCAAGTATGAGTTCCACTCATGCATCCAACTCCAAATAAAACCAAGTTATTCCAAAGAGTCCACCATACCTACCTATTATCATTTGCTATTCCAAGTATATTCATGTTTTTATCTACCTTCCGAATTAAACTTGTTATGCGAAAATTAGTGATTAAAGCTCTCACAAGCTTGATGGCACACATTACTTTTCTTGCCCCTAATAAACTTGAACCATTGTGTCAACTATGTTGTCTATGCTTACACTTATATGTTGGGATTAGCAGAACCATGATGTCATGGGGAACGCTTTCAACATTGCACTTGTACATTATACCTAGTTGATATCATGCTCTTTTGTTTATGGATGTCGTTGGTGTGAAATGAAAGGGGAGCTTGTAAGTCCATGGAGTTATCTATGTGTGTTAGTGAAATGCCTGGGCGGATGGTATAATCCATGCCTAATCATGGTGGAAACCTGCAGTGTAACCATAATGAGCAATCTATGAAGCATTCTTCTTATAAAAAATACAAAGATTGATAAAAAAGGAAAAAAAGATGAGAAAAGAGGAAAGAGAGAAAAAAGTACCATTTTCCCATGGTAAATAAGAAGATGTTGGTATGCTTATTGTCCGCTTTCCTTGTCATTTTGATATGGGGATTCTTCCGTATCATCGGGCAAGGGGTACCCCATTGACGGTTCTCTATGATACACATGTACTTACTATGACAAGAACTTACCGGTAACTAAACTTGAGTAGCATGAGGAGTGGCCCTCGTATTCAAGGGACATGAGATTGACAACTTATACTTTGTCAAGCATATACTCCATAGTTTGTTCACTTTAACCTTAATCACTTCAAGATGCTTATGATAGGGGCAATGAGAGCTGAAAGCTAATAAGTATCATAATTTTTGGAAGCTCTTTATGAGACTTGAATCCCTTATTCCTTCTATGAAGGCCTTTCTTTTACTTTTATATTGAGTCTCCATCTTCTATCTTTATGCACCTATTAATAGAGCATAGTGGCCATTCTTAGTTTAATGTGCATTGTCTCGAGACTTGTTGATTGATGCATAACTTTGATATTGTTTGTCCTTAAACTATTTGTATCTACTCACCCTTATGAACTGAAGGTGTCCTATGCATTTATGGTTTGCTACACTATGAGGGACTAGCTGAATACCATTCTCATTATGTTTTCTATGTGTGAAACAAACAAACGTCTTGCAAAGCATTGTTATTCATGAATCTTTTGTTTGTACCTTTTCATGTTATGACATAGTTGCTATGTCTTATTGTTAGAACTATATCTTTCATGCTATGCTAAAGTACTATGATCCCAGCTATCAATGTTTTATAAATGCCTTGATCAAAGATTGTGATGGTGCATGTCACCTCAAAAATTATTGTTTTCTTTTTATCACTTACCTACTCGAGGACGAGCAGGAGTTAAGCTTGGGGATGTTGATACGTTGCAAACGTATCTATAATTTTTGATGTTCCATGCTTTTTTTATATCTAGTTTCTTATGTTTTGTCCACACTTTGGAGTATTTTTACACATTTTCTCGAACTAACCTATTAACAAGATTCCACAGTGCCAGTTGTCTGTTTTCTGCTGTTTTTGGTTTCACAAAAGCTAGTAAGGAAATATTCTCGGAATTGGACCAGACAAAAGCCCAAGTCAATATTTCACCAAAAGGAACACAGAGTCCGGAGGGGAGACGAAGAGGGGAACCAGGCCGGCCACACCTGGTGGTGGCGCGGACAACCCTAGCCACGCCACCAGGGGTGTGGGCCCCCTTGATCTCCACCGACCTTGCCATTTCGCCTATATATTGCCCTCAGGACAAAAACCCCAAGGATTCGATCAAAATTCCATGAAAGAGTTTGTAGCCGCTGTCATCTCCATCCCTAGATTGGGAGGGATCTGAAGCTCTTCCCAGAACCTTGCTAGAGTGGAGAGATCACCCTGGAGGCCTTCTTCATCACCATGACTGCCTCCGGTGTGATGCGTGAGTAGTTCATCCCTGGACTACGGGTCCATGTAGTAGCTAGATGGTTGGTTCTCCTCCTTTGTGCTACCATGTTTAGATCTTGTGAGCTCCGTTCATGATCAAGATCATCTATTTGTAATCCTACATGTTGTGTTTGCGGGGATCTGATGGATATTGAGATGCTATTTCATATTGATTGTTGATTCTATCATGTCTTTGTTATTTGTGATCTTGCATGCTCTCCGTTGTTAGTAGCTATCTTGGCCGAGTAGATGCTAGCAACTCCAAGAGGGAGAATTTATGCTCGATAGTGGGTTCATGCCTCTAGGAATCTAGGGAAGTGATAGAAATCTCTAAGGTACTAGATGTGTTGTTGCTACTAGGGAGAAAACATCAATCCTTTGTTCATAGAACAATCGTATTCTTTACTTTACACACTTTACTTAATTCAATTATCTATTGCTTGCAACTTAATACTGGAGGGGGTTCGGTTGATAACTTGAAGGTGGATTATTAGTCATAGATGCAGTTGGATTATGGTCTATGTATAATGTTGTAATGCCCAATCAAATCTCATATGAGTCAAGATGATTAGTATATGCATGTTCTTTCTCGATGTTTGTCAATTGACCCGCCGTAATTTGTTCACCCAACATGTCATCTATCTTAAGGAGAATCACCTCTAGTGAACTATGGACCCCGATCCATTCTTTTACCATCAATCTACAACTATTTACTGTTTTCTGTTTACTTTCTGCAAGCTATTACTGTCTTCCACACAATACGTTTAATCCTTTGTTTTCAGCAAAACCGGTGAGATTGACAACCTCACTGTTTCCAAGTTGGAGACAACACCTTGGAGGTGTTTCCTTGCTCCTACTGGTTCGATAACATTGGTTTCATAACTGAGGGGGACTTGTTGTTGTGCTCATCATACCTTCCTCTTGGGGTTCCCCAATGAGCTCGAGATATCTTGAGCCATCATGGACTTGTCAGCCATCTGTAAAGTGATAGTAGTAGGGGAATACTCCCCTAATCCTAACCTTTTATAGAGGGAATATGGCATTACACTAACTCCTGCACCTAAATCACACAAGGCATTGTGAATATCACTTTTGCCAATTGAGCATGAAATAGTTGGTATTCCAGGATCTCCCGATTTAGACAATAGCTTCCCATTAGCAGGATAACTAGTCACCATGGCAACGGTTTTAGTTATTTATTTCTTTCTACTAAGAATATCACGGAGGAATTTAGAATAGGTGGGAACTTTTATTGCATCCGCAAATGGAATTTCTAGGAGAAGATCACCAAGTGCCTTTCTGAAAGAATCATAGATTACCTGATCCGGTGTTTTCTTTTTTCGATCTGGATAAGGAAGCTTTTGCTCACCTTTCTTATTCTTGGCTTTTACCTTTTGTGGGGGTCAGGCTCTTTTGTTGCTTTTCTTCTTTTCTACTACAACAACTTCATCTTCATTGCTTATCTCTTTTTCTTCTCTTGGATCAACCATCTCTGCATAAGAATCATAACGGTCATCCTGTGCATCATTTTGGTCCTCCTTGGTTTGATCCTGTGTTTCTTGAACAGTTTCATCTTGAGGATCCACCACTGTATCATCTTCTTGGCTTACTTTGAGCAAGGCTTTCTACTTTTGCTCTTTTTTAGCTTCATATTCTGGTGGTCCTAATGGTCATGTAACAACTGCACCTCTCCTTGTAACAACATTAGTAGAAACAGGAATATCTATATCATCTCAAAGAAAAACTTGATAACCAGATGCTATTTGTTCACATTGGGTTTCAATCATACTAAGATACTTGTGAAATAATTTTATTTCTTGGCCAATCTCATCATAATTTTCCGTGAGTTCCGCCAAAATCTTTTTATGTTTTTGAAAATGCTTATGCAGGTTATTATGAGATTTTGCTTGTCGATGTTTTAATTCTTGAAAAAAATTTCTAGTTTCATCTTCTTTAGTAAAAACTTGTAACAAGTCCACTTTGTTTTTCTTAACAAGTTCAGAAGGTATACCTTTCTTTCATTGTTTTCTGTACTTTAGGCATAAGATCAGGATTTATATGAAGCATCCCTTTTTCTGGCTTAGTGTCGAAATCAGGATTGTGTATAGAATCATTCTTAGCCCTAGCAGACATTAATTCCAAACATGCTTTAATAGTTAAAGTATTAATCGATCCTCCTGCTGAAAATTCAACCAACTCTCTGCTTTGAGTATTAAGACCATGGTAAAATAAATGGCAAATAGTTGATTCAGAATATCCATGATTAGGAATTCTACTGATCATTCCAAAGAATCTATCCCATGCTTGTGGGTAGTTTTCTCCCACGTTCTGACTAAAGTTGCCTATATTGTTTCTAGTTTCAGTTACCTTTTTGAAAGGATTAAACCTGTTTATGAATTCGACAATATAGTTTTCCCCAACATTTAATGTAATGATGAGGGAGAGAATATAACTAGTCTAGAGCTTTACCTTTAAGAGATGAACAAAAAAATTAGATGAGAGAAATCTCTTGGCAAACCTTTTGGTCCAAGTGTTGTCACCAAATCATCAAACTCTCTAATATGTCTTCATGGGTCTTCAACTTCCCTTCCACTAAAAGCTTTTTCCTGCAAATTTTTAATAATTCCACCATCAAATCGATATTCTCTAACTCCAGGGTTAGGAAATTATATTGGTTGTTTAAGGAAAGCAGCGTTTGAGCATTGTATTCCCTGAGAGTTTTCTCAGGTTTCTTGGGAGTTGTCCTATAAATGTACATGATTTCCATCAAATCACTTAGGTTTTCAACTTCAACTTTGTTTGATCTTAAAAGTTTTCCAATAATTTCTTCGCGCCTTTGAATAGGCGCATGCTCAAAATAATCTGGTAAATAGGTCCTACCAGAGCGTGTAGACCCTTTGTCTCCTAGGGAGACCATTTTGTAGTAGTAACACCTAAAATGTCAAGATACAAACACTTAGCGCTTAGCTCCCCGGCAACGGCGCCAGAAAATAGCTTGATGTCTGCAAGTGCACAGATCATTTGTACTCATTTTTGAAGTATAGATATCGATCCCATAGGGAGCCCAAAGGTAAGTATTTATGATTGAAGTATCTGTCACACTCAAAGTTGTCACAAGTCTTCAAGTGAATTGGATGCAAGTGTGAAATAAGAATGAAATATGGATTAAACTGGATGTATTTAAATAAAAATAAAATGTAAACTTCAGAAATAAAAGGCATAAAAGTAAAAACGATTTGGTTGTTTGTTGTTTTTCGTAGAGGAAAACCATCAATAAAAACTAGAAAACCATCAAATCCAGAGGAAACCCATCAATAAAAACTATCAAAAATGTGTCGAATCTCAGCATTTAGGCCCGAATAGAATGGGTCCTCAAGCTTAGAATAATTTGACCTAACCTTTAATGCTCAGCAACATCTTTGAATCTGGGTCGTACTAAAGGCAGGTAGACCAAATGTGAAAGTTGTTTTCCATCAGACGGTTGTTCACGTAACTCCACTCTCAGCTTGGATTATATATCCATTTGGTCCGCTCTCGGCCACCACGCACGGCTGCTCCGGCGAGTGACGGGGGCACGGGCACGGTGTTCCTCGCAGTTGCTCGATGGCTAGGGGAACGGAGAAATCCCGTTTCGAAATGACTCGGGTGAGGGAAGGGGGAAGCTCCAGGAAGGCTTCGCTAGCTCGCTCGGTAGGTCGTGCGCTCGAAAGGGGGCGGCCCTTACGACATAACTCGGGGTTTTCGTCTCCTTCCTGTATCGAATTAAACCACATGCTCCACCGCTTGTGTAGGCCCCCGTCAATTCCTTTGAGTTTCGGTCTTGTGATTGTACTCCCCAGGCGGAGTGTTTCACGCGTTAGCTGGGCCCCTGATCCACATAGACCAAGGGCGAACACTCATCGTTCGTTATTTGATCGAACTTCCATGACAAAAAGTTTCATACACTGGAGGTCCCATCGACGAGGGCCAATGAGACTACTATACGCGTTTTCTGAAGAGGAACAACGGAACCTGCATACCATACTACTAAAAGGAAAGTTCACGTCCCAATCCTTACCATTGGTGCCAAGTCAAATCAGCTCCGCTTTTTTTCCATTGTAGAAAAGAGATCCCTTACCCTTTCTTTAGCAAATGATGAATATGAAGTCTAGGAGGCTGCAGGTACTATGGATCCTCTGACTCCCAATCGGGTTACCTTCCCGGGTCTCGCCGGTGTTGCCTGTAGGTCGTGATGTGCCTCGAGATGGCCGTCTCCTGTCCCCCTGCTCGTGGGGCATCAGCTCCCGGGGCGTCGCTCTGCTGCGTCTGGCCCGTCCGATTTGATTGCCTGGTTGAAACTTTTCTACATGAATGTGCAGTTTGCCACTGAGTCAAGGGAGAGCATTGCCACTAACCTGGTCTCCTAGATCCACTACCATTACCTACTTCTGCCTACTTTATCTATCTTTGAGCCCCAATCTTATTATCTTTCCCTTTCGAAGGAAGAAGGTCAGACAACACTGGTCAATAGGATCGGGTGGGCTGGGCACATAGCCCACAATAATAAATGGCAACAAGGCTAGAGCAGAGAACCCACACAATAAGTCAATTGAAGCAAAAGTGCAAGTGCCTGCGAGTAGAGTGTGGCTGGCGTGACTTGACAATGGATAATTGGTATGGAAGGCCATACGAGGTTCGAAGAAGTTATGGGAGTCTTTCTCTCTACTGTTCACAAGTACGGGCGGGGCTTGGAATTGGTATAATCACTTCAGTACCCAACCGGTAAAAAGTATTTCGAGGATATAGTTTCCTAAACTTAGCATCAAACTCATCAATTAAGAATATATGAAATAGTCTAGAAGGTTGAATAGGTTTCACATACTCAGTGAGTGGTGAAGACCACTAACCCCAATTGGTAGATCAGCAGATAGCTAAACTAATTCGGCAGATACAGAGAGTTAAGGAACAGATGTGGGAGCTCATCCACCAAGCGCTTCTTCTTTGGCCATTTGGCCATGTGCTGCTCCTGTGCCCCATTTTGAAGCTGGAGAAAGTAAGTCAGCTGGCAACAAGACTCCGCAGATCACCCAACCAATCCACGTTCACAGCGACAACCGATCTGAAGTCTTAGATTTGATCTGATGCTTCTCCCTCCGTAGGTGGAAAACGCGTGGGTGAGTAGAGTCTGTGCTTTGCTTTAGGGGGCACCGGCAAGAAGCTTCTCAGCCACCCTACTCTGACTTGATTAGCTACTCCTTCCTCCATGTATATTGTTATATAACATAAGTCACATAACTGCCTCATTCAGATCGATTCCAGTCGCTGCTACGGTCACATCAATCCGTTATGGCTCGGACCCTCTTAGCAGCTGGATCCTTCGGGAAGCCATAGTAGGTTATCACTTCTCCATTCTTCCAATCGAGGACATCCATCTCTTCATCAGTGAAACCGGATCGGGATCAAGCTCCCAGGAAGCCGGACATGCATCAAGACCTGCATGGACCGCCTATGGGTAGGACACGTTAGCGAAAGGATTGGGCTCGAATCTCTCTTCGGAGTTTTTCGGCTTAGATTGGAACAAATCAAGGATGTTCTTATTTAGAAAGGCTGATGTGGGTTGGCTATGGCATCGCCGACTAGCCCATGTCAATATGAGAACTTTGCAAAGCCTTCACAAAGGTGGCCACATTCTTGGACTAAAAGAAAATGTTTACTTTGCCAAAGATCGTGTTTGTAGGGCTTGTGTTGAAGAAAGATGCATGATTGTCCCCATCAAAGGAAGATTATTATTTCATCTAAGAGGATCTTAGAGCTCCTTCATGTGGATATCTTTGGTTCTCCATCTCATGCTAGTCTCGGTGGGAAGAAGTATTGTTTGGAAATTATTGATGACTATTCAAGATACACTTGGGTTTATTTCTTCAAGTTGAAGAGTGAAACTCAACAAACCGTCATACCCTTTTCCAATGAAGTTCAATGTTAATACAATGTTCCCATATTGGAAATAAGAAGCGACAAAGACTTCGAGTTCAAGAACTACACCTTGAGTGAGTTTAAACGGGAAGAGGGGATAAGACATCAATATTCCGTTTCGTACACCCCTCAACAAAATGGTGTAGCCGAGAGGAAGAACTAGACATTAATGGATATGGCAAGGTCCATGTCATTGGCTGAGTTTAAGTATCCATACAATTTTTGGGCTGAAGCTATATCCACCACATGTCACTCATCAAACCGGCTCTACCTCCGCAAGAACTTGGACAAGACTCCTTATGAAATACTTACCAGCAACAAGCCCAATATCTCATACTTCCGGGTGTTCGGTTGTAAGTATTTCTTTCTCATAAAAGGAGTTCGTTTGTCTAAATTTGAATCTAAAGATTTATAAGGTTTTTTGTTGGTTATGGTGCCGAATCCCACACTTATAAAATCTAAAACAAGGCCACCGGAACTGTTGTAGAATCTTGTAGTGTGGTGTTCGAGGAGAATGACGGCTCCCATGTGGGGCAAATTCGGGTTTTTGATACAAATGTTGAAATACCCCAAAATTCCATAAGAAGAATGGGTGTGCTATACTTAAGTGGATCCCTCATCTACACAATATCAACAAGCTCCATCTGTTGAAGCTAATGATACATCTATCCAACAACATGATGAAGATCAGCTATCTGCTGATTAGGCTAGAAGTTCGAGGACGTATAATCCGGCCTCCCCGATGGCCAGATCATCTATCCCTATGAATCCTTCACTTTCTAGTGTGAGCAAGATTCAGAAGAATATCCTAGGATGAATTATCCGGCCTCCCCCTAGGCCAGATTATCTGGACTTGTGAGTCCAAGTGTTCAACAACCAAATGAAGTTAGCGTTGATTAAGACAAGGAAAAGATTCTCATACTGTTGTTAATAATGAACCAGTTGTTGACCAAGGTCGTGTTGTTGGTCAAGAAAAGAACCAAAATGTTGAAGAGATCCCTCCAAGGAACAATGAAGAGATCGAAACTCTTTGTAAAGCAAGAGCTAAAAGGAATCTAGAAATAAGAGGTCAGACACTTGACAAAGTTGTTGGTGATCTAAGAAGGAGGGTGTCCACACAAGAGAGTTGGTCATATTTAGTGATCATCAAGCTCATATCTCTTTGGTGGAATCTAAGAATTTTTTTGAAGTGCTTGAGGATCCAGATTGGCTAAAGTCCATGCACGAAGAACTTAACAACTTCGAGCACAAAAAGGTTTGCAAGTTAGTAGAGAAGCCCAAAAGGAGTGTCGCAGTGTTATTGGCATGAAGTGTATATTCAAGAACAAGCAAGATGAGAATGGAATTGTTGTAAGAAACAAGGCAAGATTGGTGGCTCAAGGTTTCTATCAAGTTTAAGGCATTGACTTCGGTGAAACTTATGCTCCAGTGGCTCGCCTTGATTCTATATGTATCCTTCTTGCATATGATGCATATCATAATTCTATATTGCAGCAAATGGATGTAAAAAGTGTCTTTCTTAATAATTCATTCCATGAATTGGTTTATGTTAAGCAACCCTCGGGCTTCAAGTACCCCAACTTTCCTAACCATGTCTAAAAACTCGATAAGGCACTATATGGCCTTAAACAAGCCCCCACGTGCATGGTATGAGCACCTTAAAGAGTTGTCGTTAGACCGTGGTTTTGAGGTTGGGCAGATTGACCCCACTCTTTTTACTGAGAAGGTTAAGGGGAGCTTTTAGTTGCCAATTAATTTTGATGGCATTATCTTTGGCTCTACCAACAAAGCTTTTAACAATGAATTTTCAAATCTTATGACTGACAGGTTTGAGATGTCTATGATGGGAGAAATGAGGTTCTTTCTTGGTTTTGAGATCAAGCAATTGAGAGAAGGAACCTTCATCAATCAAGCGAAGTACATTCAAGACATGATCAAGAGGTTCAAGATGAAGTATCTAAATGGCATTGCTACACCAATGCAAACTAAATGCCATCTAGAACTAAATCGCAATGGTAAAGATGCGGATCAAAAGGTATACTAGGCCATGATTGGTTCTTTGCTTTACCTTTCTGCATTTAGACCCGATATTGTGTTCAGTGTAGGAGTGTGTGCAAGATATCAAGCGGCTTCTAAAGAACGCCACTTGGTAGCGGTTAAGAGAATCTTTCCATATTTAGTTCATAGCCCAAACTATGGATTGTGGTATCCCAAAGGCTCAAGTTTTTTCTATGTGGCTACACGGATTCAAATTGGGATAGTGATAAGGATGATAGAAAATCAATATCCAGTGCATGTCAATTTTTGGGCAGATCCTTGGTATGTTGGTCTTCTAAGAAGCAAAATTGTATATCTCTCTCCATCGTCGAAGCTGGATATGTGGCTGCTGCAAATGCATGCACTCAATTGTTAGGGATGAGGCATTGAACTATCATATGTGAGAACGAAGGATCAACTTGTGAATATATTCACGAACCCTCTTGATGAATCAAGATTTTGCTATTTGAGGAGTGGGCTAAATATTGTAGATTCAAGGAGCTTGACTTGATCATCTTTCATATGCACATACATATTAGCCTTTATTTGGTTTAAATGCGGGCATGGACATAGGGGGAGTGTGTTCCTATTTGATTGGGCTAACCCTCTCCCCATAATGCCAAAAGTAAGAAAGATCATTTCTCTTAATATCATATTGTGATATGTGAGCTTAATTGATGATTGTTGGTCATGAACCCAAGATATATGTTCGCGGTGTCATACCATACACTCCTACATGGTGGCTTAGGCCACCTCCCTCTTCTTTTTGAAGAGTCGATTCTTTGTGGATCTTTTTGGTTTTTATTGCCTATCTCTTGTTCTTATGGAGAACACACTCAACATTGGCCTTTTATTTATCTGCCTCTTATAATCTTGGGTGTGTAGCACCTTCACAGCTTGGTTGTCTTAACCCAAGCCTATCCCTTCTTAAAAGCCATCTTTATTTCCTTCACACAAGTCCATTTTTCATCACTCGAGGTTTCGGGGAAAGGTTGGCATGAATTCTGTGTAAACATAAAATTCAGAGAAGGTCGGATTATCTGCCCCAAGTGGGGGCTGATTATCTGGCCTAGGAGGTTTCTCACATATAGGGAAAGGAGTTGGGGGAGAGGCTCAAATAGAGCAACTCTCTTCCACCAACCCCCACCCAACCCCCAGCCACCCTCGGCCTTCCTTCTCCTCCCCTGAGCTGCCCCAACCATCGGTTCCTTCGGCCACCTGCTAGATCTGCTCCTCCTCCTCCTCTGCACGTACCTTCTCCTCCAAGTAGCTCCTCCGATGAGTGAGGGTAACTCCCGTATTCTTTATTTTTGTGTGGAAGTTTGTTTTTGTTGTTGAAACTTATAGTAGATGTTTCCCCTTGATTCCATTGCATGCACATCACAGTAGTCTTGCAACCGATTTACCTGATCTAGTGTTTAGGCCAAGATCTGAGTTAACTACTATAAAATGTCAGGGCCGGATTATCTGCCCCTAGCATGGTCATATTATCTGACTTGGAAGGTTGAAACCCTGTAACTTTTGATTCATATGGTTTATAACTATGTTGGTTTGAATTTGCCCCTGTTGTTTTGGCGTATCCTTTGTTTTGATCTTACATGTTCTCATCTTGTGCTACCTCCCTTATTCAATTCACAGGTGTCTCTCGTGGTCCTCTATTCAACTACTTCATTGGGCAGCTGATGATCAAGGTTTCCTGGTCATGGTGTTGTTGAAGCCAACTGACAATGAAGTCATATCATTTAGAATGATGTGTCAGACATTTCCCACCAATGATTGTTGCAACACAATCATGTCACTTAGTTCATGTTGCAATTGTCAGAAACGGAGTGTCCTAATCCTTAGACCATGAGATCATATTAATCACTATTACCTGAGGATTTCTTTGACTGCACCAACCATCATTTTGTGACTCCGTGACCATAAAGGTGCATCTTGGGTAGTCCAAAGAAGCAGGTTGAGGCCTATGCATCAAGATCGGGATTTGTTCTCCTGTGTGACGGGAAGATACACTGAGCCCACTCTGTGAATTACATCCATAAGCAGCGTATGACTAGGTCATGGGGATGGAATTTCACGTCAATGAGTAAAACAGTACTTGTTGGAAACAAGATTGAACAAGGTATCATGATATCGATGATCAGATCTTGGACAAGTCTTGTATCACGTAACAAAGGGAATTTGACATATCGTTTGAGGTTCGACATGATGGCGATTCATGGAGGGCATAGGGCTCAATATGGGCATCCCAGTCCCGCAATTGATCATTAATCGAGACCATGTCTATGACATTCCCGAACTATAGGGAAACACGCTTAAGGGAACTACGATGCTTGGAGATCCTCATGTGAGATGGAATCACAGAAGAGAGAGAAATTGGAATATTTCCGGAGAGATCCAAAGTTGTTCGGAGAGAGAAGGAAAGAAAAAATGCCGAAAGGAGTTTCAGATAAATGACAATTTACAATATGCATTTATTATATGTTAACTGTGAATTAATATATACTAAATAAATATTTAAGTCGAAATTTATAAAGAAACTTTATCATTAGGCCAAAACGTCGGAGGGAATTTACCTAAGAGGTCGAGGGAAAAAGGACAGCAAAAATAGCACATCCACTTCCTGTGGGACAAACGACCCACATAGGTCGAGCGGGTGGGAGAAGGCGTTGCACAGGACGGCAGTCAACCAGCCACTGCTAATAGGCTACGGCCTCCCGGTCCGTCCTGGTTGCAGGCGCGCAGGGGAAAATCTAGCACGCGGTGGGCCGCGAAAGGCCCACATGCCTGCTTGCTTGCCGCCGCCCTCGAGTGCCATGGAGAGTTGGCCGCCTGCTAGGCTGCTCGCTGGTATCATCCCACCCGGGCCACCCAAGCGCTGGATGCCGCCCCACTAGGCCACATGAGGACACACAGGACCACCCAGGACGCCTCGCCGCTGGCGCCTGCTGCTGCTTGCTGTGCTGGGCTGCGGGGCTGGTGGCCCACCCAGGTGCACTATCTTAGGCCCAGCTGGCTAGCCCCCTTTTTCCTATATTTCCTTTGGGAGGAGTACCCCTCCTCCGCCTATATAAAGGAGTGCCCATGGGAGGGATAAAATACACCAATAGGTATTCTCTAAGAAACTTTTCCTTAGAAAAAATCCCCCTCTCTCTCACTTTGCTTTGTAGTGGCACGGTCCTAGAGAAGGACTGTACACGCAAAGTCAACATCGATGCGGCACACAGTTGTGCTGCAGGGATTCTGACCAGGAGGTCTACTTCTGCAACCTCGGCAGGGACCAAAGCCCGAGAGTTGTTGTATTGCATCGTATGTGTGTCATAACTTGGGGGAGCTACCATTAGTAGAGATCAGACCGTCGTGCGAGGACCTGGACAAGGGGTGACATGCGAGGAGCTTCGTGACCTTGAGGTCAGATGGGTACGACTGCATCATCTACGCTCCTGCATGAATGTAATGCTTTCTCGATCTTCAAGGGTACATTACCGTTGTCTTCCTCCATTACTGCATTCTTCTAGATAGATCCTGGTGTTAGGGTGTTCCAACATAGGAATTTTTTGTTATCTCATGTGGAAATCCTTCAGTGGTATCAGAGCTAGGTCTATGTATAGTATGCTAGTACATATAGACACATGCAGAGTGTGGGCACTGATACGTCTATTTTGCATCACTATTCTATATCATAATTTACTGTTATTCATTGATATATTTCATATTAAGAGATGATACTTATGTTATTTCATCTATTTTTGCATGGTTGATGACTTTTGGAGGATGGACTGTTGAAGTTAGGATTCTGATGGAAAAGGTGTTGTTTGGAGGCGAAATTCACGAAGATCATAAAATCTAGGAAAATACATGGAAAATCCTATTTTTCCAGAAGACGGAGGATGCCAGAAGGGGGAGCGGAGTTGGGCCACAGGGGGCCCACACCACCCCCTGACGCGGGCCACCCCTAGCCACTCCACCAGGTGGTGTGGCCACCCTGGCCCACTCCTGTCTCCCCCCTTTGGCATATATTATCCCCACGAAACCCTAATATCGGGGGAGCAACCACAGAAAGATTTCGCCGCCTCTGCGGGGCGGAAAACTACAGAGAGAGAAAGATCTCTCTGGCAGACAGAAATCTACCAGGGAAATTCCTTCCCGGAGAGGGGAGATCGTCGCCATCGACACCACCATCAAGCTAGACTTCATCGAGATCATCATCACCATCATCTCCATCATCATCTCCACCAGTACCGTCATCACCACTTCATACCGCTGCAACAATTGGGTTGAATCTTGCATAGTTCTTAGGGGAAACTTTCTCGGTGTTGATTACTTGTTGTAGTTGATGCTATTGAGTGGAACCATTGAATTATTGTTATGTTCTGATTGTTACTTATCATTATTTCATCTCTGATCTTGATCCATATGATGTCTCGTGAGTAGTTCGTTTAGTTCTTGAGGACATGGGAGAAGTCATGTTGTTAGTAGTGGAATTATGATGAGAAAGATTCAATAGTTTGTTATTTAAGGTGTGGTGTTATTCTTCTAGTGGTGTCATGTGAACGTCGACTACATGACACTTCACCTTTATGGGCCTAGGGGAATGCATTGTGTATTTGGGTACTAATCATAGGGGTTGCCGGACTGACAGAAACCTGAACCCCCGTTAGGAAACCTTTGCACAAGGGATGTTAGGATCTTAGAGTTTAAAGCTGTGGTTAGGTTTCTATCTTAATTACTTTCTTATACGATGCTTGCAAGGGGTATAATCACAAGTATGTATTAGTCCTAGGAAGGTCGGTACATTAGCACAGGTTCACCCACACAACACTTAGCAAACTAAAGAAGATTAATCAACTATATGAAGCGAAAGCACTTGACGATATTCCTGTGTGTCCTCGAGAATGTTTGGTCATTCTGAGTAATACAACTGGCTTGTCCTTTGCTAAAGAAAGGATTGGGCCACTTGCTGTATCTATTATTATTGTATTTTATTTACTCGCACTTTATTTATCTACATTATCAAAAAAACGAAAAAAATCAGTTTGCTAAGTATTTACAGAGAATTCGTGCTCCAAGCCACTCGTTAACACCTTCTGCTCCTCGTTGGGTTCGACACTCTTACTTATCGAAAATATTGTGATACACCCCCTATACTTGTGGGTCATCAAGACTATTTTCTGGCGCCATTGCCGAGGAGTGCAGCGCTATTGGAGAGTGCAGCTGGTAAAGGAATCTTCTACTGTGAGTATTGTTTATTTCTATTAGTTACTTTATTTCAATATGGATAATTTGCTGAGTTTCTTATTTCGTAATGCTACTAACAATGCTAAGGTAGTATATGAACCACCACCTGCTGAGAATGATACTTTTAAAATACCTACCAGAATTATTGATCGTGTTATGGATAACTACTATTTTGGAGATGGAACTGTCCATCTCGGTGATCATTTGCTCTTTATACATGAATTATGCGGGTTGTTCAAGTGTGCAGGTATTACAACAGATCAAGTCAAGAAGAATTTATTCTCATTATCACTAAATAGAAGAGCTGAGGAATGGTATAAGTTGATGAAGAATGGTCAAGCTCTTGAATGGGAGGAAGTAGTGCCTCTCTTTTATTCAAAATTTTATCCTCCTAGTGAGATTCATAAAGATCGGAATCAAATATACAACTTTTTGCCTCTTGATGGAGAGAGTACAACTCAAGATTGGGGGAGATTGAAGTTACTAATGCTCAAATGTCCTATTCATGAGCTCCCCAACAATATTATTATCAATAACTTTTATGCAAGACTTTCTCTTCATGATAAGGATTTATTGGATGCTTCTTGTGTTGGATCATTTACACGCATGGAAGAAGGAGCTAAATGGGATCTTCTAGACCGTATTCAAGACAATGCTGAAGCATGGGGGAATGATAAAGGAAGAAAGTCAGGTATAAATTATCATTATGAATGCATTGAATCTTTTATGGGAACTGTTGACTTTCAAAATATTAGTAATGCTTATGGTCTTGATTCTCAAGTTATTTCAAATTGTTTTAAGGCTTTTGCCTCATATATTGAAATTCCAAAAAGGAATGGAACAAGTATCATGCACCATATAAAGATATTGTTGATTGTGTTCCTGCTAGAAGTACTGAATTTTGCACTATTGATCACATCTTACCTGAACCTTATATCGAGAAATTACCTTTCCCGGATAAGGTAAAGGAGCATCCTATGATAACTAGTGTAATTAGTAAAAGTACAAAGAGAACTGTAAAACCTGATGAACAAATAAACATTGAACCTGCAGTAGCAATTGTGAAAGACCTTGTCACTAAAAGTGTAGAAGATGGACACATTGTCTTCTGTGAGGATGCTTCTAATATTGTCTCACATCCAAATAGAACTAAAAAGGCTAGTGTCCCTATGCTTTCTGTTAGAATTGGTGATCATTCCTATTATGGTTTATGTGATATTGGTGCAAGTTCAAGTGCTATTCCTTACAAGCTTTACAAAGAAATAATGCATGAAATTAGTCCTTGCGAACTAGAAGATACTGATGTGGTTATTCACCTTGCTAATAGAGAGACCATCTCTCCAATTGGTATTGTAAGAGATGTGGAAGTTCTTTGTGGAGAGATTAAATATCCTACTGATTTTCTAGTACTTGGTTCAGCTGCTAGTAGAACCTATCCTATCATTTTTGGTAGACCTTTCTTGAACATGTGTGGAGCCATTATAGACTGCAAAAGGGAGAAAATTTTAACTAAATTTGATGGGGAATCTTATGAGTTTAATTTTTTGAAATTTACTAAAGTTCCTTGTGAAAATGAAACCCCTAATGAGGATTTTAGAGTTGAACAACTTGCTTCTATTTCTCTTGCTCCTAACAATGCTTTGCAGCGATTTATGGAAGACCACGAAAGTGAAATCTTCATGGAAGAAAGAAATGAGATTGACGAGATTCTCCGTCGTCAACCGAAGATGCTTAAGCATAACTTGCCTATGGAAGATTTGGGTACCACATTGCCACCTAAAAAGAATCCGGTTTTTGATCTAAAACCTTTCCCTGATGATCTTAAATATGCTTACATTGATGATAATAAAATATATCCTGTTATTATTAGTTCTTAACTTTCAGGGAAGAAAGAGGAAAGATTATTGGAGGTATTGAAGAAACACCGAGGAGCTATGGCTATACTCTGGATGATTTAAAGGGGATATCTCCTACTATATGTCAACACGCTATCAATATAGAACCAGATGCAAAGCCAGTGGTAAAACATCAACGTCGTTTAAATCCTAAGGTGAAGGAAGTGGTAAGAAACGAGGTATTAAAACTCCTTGATGCTAGTATTATTTATCATATTGCTGATAGTGAATGGGTTAGTCATGTTCATTGTGTCCCTAAAAAGGGGGAATTACCATTGTGCCTAATGATAATGATGAGCTTATTCCCCAAAGAATAGTAGTAGGTTATAGGATGTGCATTGATTTCAAAAAGGTTAACAAAGTTACTAAGAAAGATCATTGCCCACTTCCTTTTATTGATCAAATGTTAGAAAGGTTATCTAAAAAGACCCATTTTTGTTTTCTTAATGGATATTCTGGGTTTTCTCAAATTGCTGTTAAACAACAAGATCAAGAAAAACCTACTTTTACATGCCCTTATGGAACCTATGCTTATAGGCGTATGCCTTTTGGTTTGTGTAATGCTCCTGCTACTTTTCAAAGATGCATGTCTACTATCTTTCATGGTTTTTGTGAGGAAATTGTAGAAGTATTTGATACATTGCAAATGTATCTATAATTTTTGATGTTCCATGCTTGGTTTTATCCACTTTCTTGTGTTTTGTCCACACTTTGAAGTACTTTTCATATGATTTCTTGGACTAACCTATTAACAAGAGCCATAGTGCCAGCTGCCTGTTTTCTGCTGTTTTTGGTTCCAAGAAAGTCAGAAAATGAATATTCTCGGAATTGGACGGGACAAAAGCCAAAGTGCCTATTTTTCTAGAAGTCATCAGATGCCAGAATACGAGACGGAGAAGGGCTGGGGGCCGGCCACACCACCTGGCCGCGCGGCCAGGCCTGGCCCGCGCCAGGGGTGGTCTGGCTGACCCCAGCGCCCCCTCGGCCTCTCCATCCGCTTATATATTCCCCTCGGGACAAAAACCCTAAGTACCCGATCAAAAATCCACCAAAGAGTATGTAGCCTCCGTCATCTCCATCCCTAGATCGGGAGGGATCTGAAGCTCTTCCCGGCACCCTGCCAGAGAGGGGAATTCACCCTGGAGGCCTCCTTCATCACCATGCAAGCCTCGGGTGTGATGCGTGAGTAGTTCATCTTTGGACTACGGATCCATGTAGTAGCTAGATGGCTGGTTCTCCTCCTTTGTGCTTTCATGTTTAGATCTTTGAGAGCTCCGTTCATGTTCAAGATCATCTATTTGTAATTCTGCAGGTTGTGTTTGTGGGGATCAGATGGATATTGAGATGCTATTTCAGATTGATTATTGATTCTATCATGTCTTTGTTATTTGTGATCTTGCATGCTTTCCGTTGTTAGTAGCTATCTTGGCCAAGTAGATGCTAGCAACTCCAAGAGTTAGTATTTATGCTCGATAGTGGGTTCATGCCTCTGGTAATCTGGGAAGTGACAGAAATCTCTAAGGTACTAGATGTGTTGTTGCTACTAGGGAGAAAACAACAATCCTTTGTTCATAGAACAATCGTATTGTTTACATTACATGCAATTCGTAAAGCAATAATCTATTGCTTGCAACTTAATACTGGAGGGGGTTCGGATGATAACCTGCAGGTGGATTATTAGTCATAGATGCAGTTGGATGGCGGTCTATGTATAATGTTGTAATGCCCAATCAAGTTCCAAAGGAGTCAAGATGATTAGTATATGCATGTATTGCTTTCTTGATGTTTGTTAATTGCCCCGCTGTAATTTGTTCACCCAGCATGTTATCTATCTAAGGAGATCCACCTCCAGTGAACTATGGATCCCGGTCCTTTCTTTTACATACAATCTACAAACTGTTTACTGCTTTGCGTTTACTTTCTACAAACTATTACTTCCTTCCATGCGATACGTTTAATCCTTTGTTTTCAGCAAAACTGGTGAGATTGACAACCTCATCGCAAGTTGGGGACAAAGTTCTGTGGTTGTGTTGTGCAGGTCTCCACGTTGCTACTAGCACCGGTAGTGCGCCCTGCCAAGGCTCAGCTAGCAACATCTTTGAGGTGTTTCCTTGCTCCTACTGGTTCGATTAAACCTTGGTTTCATAACTGAGGGAAACTTGCTGCTGTGCTCATCATACCTTTCTCTTGGGGTTCCCCAACGAGCTTGTTAATACACGAGCCATCAAGCACTTTTCTGGGCCGTTGCCGAGGACTCAAGGACATCTTCACAAGGGGAGTCCCTCATAACCAATCTCTTTACTTTGTTATTTTTGTTTTGCTTAGTTTCTTTTTGTTTTGTCTCCTTGTTTCCTTATCAAAAACACACACAAAATAGTTTTACTAATTTGCTTTCTTTATCAAAAACACACAAAAAATGACTACTCTTGAAAACACTAAGTTGTGTGACTTCACTAGCATCAACAACAATGATTTTATGAGCACGCCTATTGCTCCACCTATGCCGGAAGATACTTTCTTCAAGATAAAACCTGCTTTACCCAATCTTGTTATGAGAGAACAATTTTCTGGTATTGGTAATGAAGATGCTACTACCCATCTAAATAACTTTGTTGAACTTTGTGAGATGCAAAAGCACAGGGATATAGATGGTGATATTATTAAGCTGAAATTGTTTCCTTTCTCTTTGAGAGGAAAAGGTAAAGAATGATTGAATTCCTTAACCAGGAATAGTATTGATTCTTGGACTAAATGCAAAGATGCTTTCATTGGAAAATACTATCCTCCTGCTAAGATTATATCTATGAGAAGTGAAATAATGAAGTTTAAACAATCTGATAATGAACATTTGCTCAAGCTTGGGAAAGAATGAAATCTTTGGTTAAGAATTGTCCCACTGATGGACTGACTGCTTGGATGATCATCCAAACTTTTTATGCAGGATTGAACTATTCTTCAAGGAACCTATTGGACTCTGCTATTGGAGGTACCTTTATGACCATCATTTTGGGTGCTGCAACAAAGCTTCTGGACAATATGATGGTTAATTATTCTGAATGGCATACTGAGAGAGCTCCACGAGGTAAGAAGGTAAATTCTGTTGAGGAAACCTCCTCCTTGAGTGATAAGATTGATATTATTATGTCTATGCTTGTTAATGGGAAAGCCCATATTGATCCAAATAATGTTCCTTTAGCTTCTTTGGTTGCTCAAGAAGAGCAAGTTGATGTGAACTTCATAAGAAATAACAATTTTGGCAATAATGCTTATAGGAAAAAATTTGGTAACAAAAATTATAATCCATATCCTCCCAACAATGGTAATGCTTATGGAAATTCCTACAACAATAATAGGAGTGCACCCTCTGAACTTGAAGTTATGCTTAAATACTTTATTAGTAAACAAACTATTTTTAATAAAACTATTGAGGAAATACTCTCTAATGCTGAAAGAAATATAGCATCTTTGGTTGAAGCTTAATCTTCTTTGAATAAAATGGCTGCTAAACCTGAAAATAATGATAATCCCTTTGCAACCACTAATGCCATACAAGTAAGAATTGATGAAAATGTTAGACTATTAGCTGAATTACATGCTAAGTGGGAAAGAGAAGATGAAATTGCTAGAAACATTAGTGTTTCTACTATCACTACCACTAGTGTTGAGGCTAGTAATAGTTCTACTACTCTAAATGAAATTTTTGATTTTGATCTTGATGGTTGCAACATCTCTGAAGTTATTAAGTTCCTACAAAAGATTGCTAAAAGTCCTAATGCTAGTGCTATGAACATGGCCTTTACAAAACACATCACTGATGCTCTCATAAAGTTTAAAGAAGAAAAGATGAAACATAAAGCTTATATTCCTATAAAAAAGAGGATGGTTGGGAACCCATCATTAATATGAAAGTGAATGACTTTGATTTCAAAGCTTTATGTGATCTTGATAGTAGTGTTTCTATTATGCCTAGAAGGATTTATGATATGCTTGATTTGCCTCCACTTGAAGATTATTATTTGAATGTCCCACTTGATGATAATGCTAAAATGTCCATGTTAAAAAAACTAAAAAGAAAGATTAAAAAAATTATGATTTAATTTTCATAAAACCTAGAAAAAATCATTCAGTGCATGGCGACATGACAATCATAAAAGGTCAATTTTGAGATAAGCATGCTTTAACAAATATCCGTGAAAATGGATTACTTTAGATTCCACAATTAGCTATGATCCAATATTGAGGTGATCATAGTGTGTAACAAAGACTTAAAGTAACAAGGCGCATTTTATTAAAAAAATCATTATACAAATTAAATTTGGAGGAAAAATTCTATTCCTTCTCTCTATGTAAACTTTCAACCAAGTACTTTCTATAACAAAGGAGATGTTCAACAAAAATGAAAAAGAATGTTTGTTGGTTTAAAATGTATGTCAGCCCATGTTGCGAGTCCGATTGCAACTCATACGATTCATGGACCCGTTGCGAGTCTGATTGCAACTCATATCTATGAAAAAGAAGGGTCAGTTGCGAGTTCGATTGCAACTCATATGAAACATGGACCAATTGCGAGTCTGATTGCAACTCATACCTATGAAAAAGAAAAATCCGATTTCATACGAAACATGGACCAGTTGCGAGTCCGGTTGCAACTAAAACTTATGAAAAAGATGGGTCAGTTGCGAGTCTAGTAGTAACTCATATGAATCATGGACTAGTTGCGAGTCCAATTGTAACTCATATGAAACATAGACTAGTTGTGAGTCTGATTGCAAACAAGTCAGTCATGGTACTGATTGTAACTCATATAAAACATGAAGCAGTTGCAAGTTGGATTGCAACTCATACCTACGAAAAAGACAAGTCAGTTGCGAGTCTGATTGCAACTCATATGAAACATGGACTAGTTTCAATTCCCGTTGCAACTAATACCTATGAAAAGGAAGGGTCAGTTGCGAGTCCAATTGCAACTCATACCTATGAAAAAGAAGAATCAGTTGCGAGTACGATTGCAACTCATATGAAACATGGACCAATTGCGAGTCCAATTGCAACTCATACCTATGAAAAAACAAGTCCGATTTCATATGAAATATGAACCAGTTACGAGTCTGGTTGCAACTGAAACCTATGAAAAAAGGGCCAATTGTGAGTCCAGTTGTAACTCATATGAATCATGGACTAGTTGCGAGTCCAATTGTAACTCATATGAAACATGGTCTAGTTGCGAGTCTGGTTGCAAACAAGTCAGTCATGATTCTGATTGTAACTCATATAAAACATGGAGAAGTTGCGAGTCGGATTGTAACTCATACCTATGAAAAAGACAAATCAGTTGTGAGTCTGATTGCAACTAATATTAAACATGGACTATTCTCAATTACGGTTGTGACTAATACCTATAAAAAAGAAGGGTCAGTTGCGAGTCTCATTGCAACTCATACCTATGAATAAGGAGGGTCAGATGCGAGTTACGTTGCAACTCATATAAAACATGGACCAATTGCGAGTCCGATTGCAACTCATACCTATGAAAAAGACAAGTCCGATTTCATATCAACCATGGACCAGTTGCGAGTCCGGTTGCAACTAAAACCTACGAAAAAGAAGGGCCAATTGCGAGTCCAGTTGTAACTCATATGAATTATGGACTAGTTGCGAGTCCAATTGTAACTCATATGAACCATGGTCTAGTTGCGAGTCTGATTGCAAACAAGTCTTGTAACTCATATAAAACATGGAGCAGTTGCGAATCAGATTGCAACTCATACCTACAAAAAAGACAAGTTAATTGCGAGTCTGATTGCAACTCATATGAAACATGGACTTGTTTCAATTCCGGTTGCAACTAATACCTATAAAAAGGACCAGTTACGAGTCCGATTGCAACTCATATGAAATATGGACCAATTGTGAGTCCAATTGTAACTCATACCTGTGAAAAAGACAAGCTCGATTTCATATGAAACATGGACCAATTGCGAGTCCAATTGAAACTCGGGGGAGAAGGCCAGTTATGTGTCAAGTTGCAACTCGAGACTCACGGTCCATTTGCAACCCTAGTTGCAACTTCCTCTCTATACCATCAGGGAGAGAAGGCCAGTTGCATGTCAAAATGCACTCGAGACTCATGGTCCAGTTGCTACCCTAGTTACAACTCCCTCTCTATACCATCAGGGAAGAAGGTCAGTTGCGTGTCAAGTTGCAACTCAAGACTCACAATCCTTAGTTGCAACCCGAAACTCGAGACTCGCAGTCCAATTGCAACCCTAGTTGACACTCCCTCTCTATACCATCAGGGGAGAAGGCCAGTTGTGTGTCAAGTTGCAACTCGAGACTCACGGTACATTTGCAACCCTAGTTGCAACTCCCTCTCTATACCATCAGGGAGAAAAAAGACAACCAACCTCCACACAGAATTCTAGGCCCCGTCCCAACCTCCGACCCAACTACAAACGACCCAGAAAAAACAACACACGCCAAAAACAAAAAAGAAAAAACAAACAACCGCCGACTCTAAAAAACAGCCCGAGAAGATAGAAAAGGCTGGAACGAACAACCAGAGCATGTTTGAATCGGCCGGACTGCAATTCATAGGAATCTTGAATCTTAGTTACAAGTCCGACTGCAATTCATAGGAAGCTTGAAAAAAACATGTTTCAAAATCTGATGGATTTGCTTCATTCTGAATCAATTTCATGTAAATTTGAAAACCATGGTTGTATGTCCAGTTGCAACTAAGAAAATAATCAAAATTGATGTAAATTTCAAAAGCCGGTTAAGAGTCCATTTGCAATAGAGAATAATAAAAAATGATGTAAAATTTTAAAACTCAGTTGCAAGTGGGGTTGCAATTGAGAATAAGAAACTTATTGCAAGCTATAACTTATATAAAAATACTAAAAACAACAAAAGAAAATAAAAATAGAAGAGCAAAAAATGTGCATCACTTAAAATTCAAAAAAAAAGAGTTTGTAACTTTTACATCTAATGGATAAAAAACAAAACGAGAGAGGAAAAGATCAATATTTCGATGAGCAAATATATTGCAGCCGCGCCTGATACAACTTACAAAAATAAACAGCAAGAAAAAAGTCAACTAAGAGAAATGTTTCATGCTGTGGAATTTCCAAAAAAAAAGCACAATCACACATATTTTGCGGCAGCCTATACATAGCAGCTGTTGGTAGCCGACCCAAATGATCGAACCAAAACAGGGAAGCTAACAAATCAAAAACTACAGGAGAAAAAAAAAGAAAAATGCATGATCCCACAAAAAAGCAGCCCAGTACACACGACCCAACAAATTAGCATGCAGAACAAAAAGGCCGTGACAACATGGGCCGGGCCGCATACGCAGACAACGTGCATACAACGCGAGCCAAAAATTAAGGAATGCACGCGGCACAAATCTTGACGCGTGGTAAAGAATCAAACGGACCACCACCTGACTATGCTCTAAGCTAAATCTCACCTAGCTGAGAATTAGCAAATCCCCAACTCAAATCTGACTTCTAATTAGTTCACGAGGCGAGCGTGGACCCGACGATGCATAATGGTCATGTCGCCATTGTTCCCAGACCGACGTGGTTAGTATCTCTTCAGCTGGAGGCTAGCAGCATGTCCTGACACTTCGCCCTTCACCCCCCATCCATACGACCATACCCACAAGTGAGCGAGGAGACGGTGGCGTGGAACAAATCCACGATACATTCTTTTAATTTCAGTTACGGATCCAAGATGAGTTTCCGGACCAAATCATACAGAAGTGCCGCCAAATTAAGAAGTTCCAGACCAAATCAAGGACAACAATTAACACGCGCATATAGTAGAGGCTACCAAAACATATATCTCAGTAGGCTCGACGAGATTGAATCTAATGCTGCAAGATGTTCCTGTACCAAGCGGGACGGTTGAGGCAGGACAGGATGGCACATCGGCGTCAGCTCACCACCGATGTCGTACTCAAAATCTAATGCTGCAAGATGTTCCTGGACCAAGTTGTGGAGGTGCTCCACTCCAACTTGCCCTAGACGAGCGGCAGGTCCAAGCCCGCAGGCGACAGCACCGAAATCTCCGACCCTGTACAACCCTCTCGAGCTTCGCGAGACACCGGAGAAACAGCCTCCACGACGGAGTAGAAGCTGGAGGACAAAATTTAGGAAAATGATTGCCATCCCCCGGACGACATCGTCCGGGTCGTAACCGCACGCGTCCGTGCGAACCCGCGCGCCACGCCGCGCCGCTGCTCTCGTCCGCCGCCGCATGGCTGCCCCGCCACCGGCCGTCGCACGCCTCCGCGCGCCGGCCGCACGGCTGCCCCAGCACCGGCCGCCGCAAGCCTCCGCGCGCGCCGCCGCGCGGCTGCCCTGCCGCACGTCCCTCGAAACTCTAGAGTCATATTTTTTTCGCTTCCTTACTTCTTTGCTACCCGCGGTGGTCAAATTTGCTACATACGGCAGTCGGTGTTGCTACATACGACGAAATATTCCGCTACATAGCATGTTTTTGCGATAATGTTTTCGGTAAATTCGGGTTTTGCTACATGTTTGTTATTTTTTTGCTACATTTGTTTTCTGATTTTGCTATAATATCGTAATTTTTTTGCTGCGTGATATCTCCGGTGAGGCATCCGACGAGGTGTCTACAAAAGTCTCCGTCGATGTCTCCGATGAAGTAGGTTTTTTGCTACATTAGAAGAACTTTTTTGCTACAACCGTATTGTGGTTTTGCTACAACAGTGTCAACTTTTTGCTACAAGGTCTCCGGCGAGAGTCACTAGCGAGTTTTTTCCGACGATGTTTCCGGCGAAGTCGGTTTTGCTACATTAGTATAATTTTTTTGCTGCATGGTCTCTGGCGAGGTCTCCGGCGATGTCTCCGGCGAGAGTTTCTATTTCTGGAACGAACCGTTTTTTTTCCTTCGGAAGCAAAAGCGGGGACATTTGCGCAAACACGGGATCTGGACCGATTTTTGGACATGTGTCGCGTGTGGAAGCAGGACGATGGGAGTCCCCCCATCGTCCGGGGGACGCCTAGCACGCGCCCAAAATTTATGAGGCCACTGCTGAGGACTATGGGGAGCCTTGCCGAGGTGGTGGTGCTGGAGCCATGGCGATGGCGTGGAGCACGGGTCAACGCTTTTTTAAAAGATCAACATTAAGAACACGGGTTCGTGTTGAAAGAGATGCACTGGCAGAATAGATTATCTGGTCCTTCGGAAAAGAACCGGAAATGCCACCTGGTTCACATCATCGATCGGGTCACCGGTTACAAAGATAAATAGATCTTGGATAAAGAACGATGATATCTCATACATTAAGCAAAGCTATCCGAAATGAAAAGATGTGATTCTCCTGTATCAAAGAGAATTTTGCAGATATGGAGTTCAAAAAGATGTGAAGCATGATAAACAGATGATAGACCACCGTAGTGCGTTGAGAAAACTCCGGATTGACCAAGATACTTGCATATGAATAGATATGATCACGGTGTAACTCAAAATCACAGGAGATAACCGCCATCATTTGGAGGATAGGGTCGATAGCATTAACCATATTTCACTCATGATACCTATCATATAGCTATGTCGTGAACCAAATTACAATCACAAGCATCACATCGACACACGTTATGTATTTAGCCCAAAAGAATTGAAGAAAAAGGAAAACTCCCAGATCAAGTGCCGATGACAAAAGAATGAGTTAGCATGAACATGCCGATAAAAAGGAAGATAGATAATGTTTCACACACGACTGAAAAGGAGTGTGGAAACACAGATGTATCAAAGAAAAAAATTCCGCATTTTTTGGCATTAAAATACCAATAAATGCGCAAAACCACTTATCAGACAGGGATTAGCAACTCCACATTCTGTGAAAGTATGTTGGAAGGAAGAACACTCTTAACAAGATGGCACCGGTTAACAATGAGTCGGATAGATCGCGTCGGTTTACAAAAGCCTGTCAGTATGGAATGTACCAACAGTTGATAACCAAAAGCAGATTGTGACAACAAGGTTGGATGCAACAGATAGACAAGGAGATACACACTTACACACACTTTCTATGGTACTACGGAAACCCAGAACACGTGAATCCTAGTTTGAATTTTTAGAAGAGGATTGAAACGTTACACTTCCTTACCAGAAAAGGGTGGGTGGGTGGGTAAGAAGGAAAGTGGAAGCAGTCCTACTCTCGCGTTTTATTTTTCCCTAGTATACATAGCTACCAAAATATTTGCTAGACTGACAACGACCATTTGGCTGAGACCCTGAAGGGCGGGATGGCTCTGATACCAATTGTAACAACCTCGGACCCTACGCTCTAAGTTCATGCCTGGATGAACCGGAAGTGGTTAAAATAGTACAACGGGGGTCCAGGGGCCACCCACGTGTAGACCCGTCGGCCGTCCTAACCACTTCCATGACATCGGGACAAGAGCGAGCGGCGTAGGCAACAGGCGAAGAGATCAAATACATACACAAGTGAGTATGTATGCAAGCTACCTTACAACAGTTCCCAGAGCCCATTCCATCTAAAAGAAATTGAAATATTGCAACGCCATACGGCAAGATCTAAATATCCTAGATAGAGATAATAGTGTAGGATAGCTCCTCATACATCAAACATCAGAGTATCAAGCGGAAGCGGGAAACAAGATCCGAGTACGGACAAGAAGCAAATCGGCATAAGATGCCACATAAATAAACACATCCCGCCCACAGATCTCGCGGATCCCCATCCCTGGAATCTCTACACCGAGTGATCATTGCCAACATCATCTGTCTCCTCCACCCAGTATCTATCTTGCGAATACACCTGTTCATCTGAATCAAACAATTTATCGTGTGAGACCCTAGGGGTATTCAGCAAGTCTTTATGCCTCTAAAGGGGACATAACCTGGGGTGACGCAATTGCAGCAAAAGATAATCACTAACAAGTCTATAGATACTTGCTAACCATCCGCCTAACCAATGATAGACGGATGTCCGTTAATTAGAAACAACAATTATAACAGTGTAAAGTAACAGATCCATCCTCCTCGCTTACCAACGAGAAGGCGGACGAGCAACCCATCCGTTGGTAGTTTTATTAACCATTCTATGAGTATTGCACTATTTACTAACCAGGTATTTAGTCAAATTAAAAGCGGTACTTTAATTATACTTGTCTATGATCGAGAAACTGTGCTCCAAGTCGTCCATAACCGTGGACACAGCTTTCAGAAAGATTTACCCTGCAGGGGTGCACAAATAGTAACACACTCGATCAACCTCGGAAAAACCAGCTCAAAACCCAACGAGGCATTCACGACAAAGCGATCACAGGATTCAGAAATATTTCAGGGGGCCACCCCAATAAGCTACCCGCAACGAAGTTGTCCGGCTCCGAGACGGACCCAGGGTTTGCGACAATGGCTGTAAACGACTGGGAACCCGAAAATGTGACTGGGCTTGTCGATACCGCGAAAACATTCCGCATTCTTAAACAGTACAGGTGCTCCACGCACAATCTTAAATAAAGCAGTAAAGCATGGCATAAGTGCAGGATAGTAATAAAGCCCCAAACTACTTTGTGGCCCCAAGAAATAGAAATGAATCAAGCTCTGGCTCAGGGGGGTCCATAAGGCCTCCCGAATGTGGATAGCGCGAATAGTCAAGGAACAGGAATCAAGTACTTGGGGTCCTACGGGACACAAGTGAGCATGAAAAACCAAATAACAGATATTGCCCACCGGTGCTTCTTTCATTAGCTATCCCATTACTACTCAGGTTAAGTTGTTTAGGTACCTCGTTATCCATCAGACACTCACATACCCTACACATGTTGTTCTACGAATCGCATGGCTCAAACAACTCCTGTAGTAATGACTCATAGGATGGAGAAACAAGCTTCGGTGGGGTTTAAAAAGTAAAGGCTATGCAGTACTTGGGATTCAATTTAATGCAATCGCGACTCAATGATGCAAGAAAAGATAGAGGCAATAGGTACTATATGTATGCAAGCATGTGGTAGTGCTTGCCTGGCAGCTCAGTTGAAGCGAGAGGTGGATCTAGGTAGTACTCCTGGGATTCCTGATATTTCCCCTGCTCGGCGTCTATTCGGAAGAAAAACCAAACAAGCAAGGGCCAACATAAATAAAGTGCACAAGCATATAAATAAAATGCGACAAGCAAACAAGCATGCCATGATGAATGATGCACAATTTACATGGCAATAATGTAGCATGGCATGGATGAGGTGTGGGGTACAAGAATAAAGCAGTTTATTAAGTTCTAGTCATGATTTGCTCCCATAACACTTGCTTTCTACTTAATATTTATATGATGCATGCTGCAATTCATATCAAGGAGTGCATAAACAGAACGGGCTCATCGCGTTGATCGATTTGGACATATTATTTGTCGAATTTGGAGTTATAAAATTAAAGTTATTAATTAATTAAGAAAAGGCATTTTTAATGCAATTAAGTAATTTCGAGAATTTAAATTAGGCAAACATTATTTTGCATGGCATATTCGAATTCCTCACATTTTTCTGATTCAAAAACATATATTATTTGTATTATTTGGATATGGCAAACAAAAGATATGAAAGAAATGGTTTAAACCTCTTGTATTCATTTCTGGAATTCCTCTATTTCGAAAAAAAAATAACCCAAAACTTTTTATACTAGGATGAATCTAGCCGCTGATGCTGACTGGCGGGGCCGCGGTACTGACTGGGTGACTGGGCCGGAGGTAACTGGTTGAGTGGATGACAGGTGGGCCTATGAATCAGCTGAAAACAAAGAAAAGGAAAATGGGCAGCACAGGGACTCGATCTCGGGACCTCAATGTTCGGCCCAACAAGGAGCACCCGGTGACCAACAGGGCTGGTTCGGATTGGTGTTAGATGGCAGGTATCTTACAACAAGTCTTATTCACTGCGGATACGAGACTGACGAACGAAACCTTGCGCTCGCTCACTGACGAACCACGAGACAGGTCGATCTTTCGGGGCTGATATCTACTAGCTCGCTGAACAAAAACTGGCATATGAGTACTCGAATTAAAGAGGACAACGAGTTCTACGCCTCTATGGGAGCGGTTCGTGCTGGGGTGGACCGTTCTGAGAGCAGTTTCGTGAACAACACAAGCAACAGGAACACACAGATCTGTTCGGACAGTGATCTTGTGATCACGATTCCCAGAGATGTGATGCATCGTTTTTACCGTGCGATGGCTTGTTTGAAAGAGGGTTGCAAGATCTACAACTTTTCTTCAGGTTGCACTCGAAGGCGAGCAACACAACGACAGCTAGGACTCGATGAATAGGAGGCCTGAGCTACACGTGATGTTGATGTCTTTGGCGTGCGCGCGGGGCGTTCGGCGAATTGCGGCGGAGCTACGATGCAGGAGGGAGAGGAGGGTCATGTCTAGGGGGTTGTGCTGCTTACCAGAGACCTTCAGGTGCAGCGAGTGGGTTCGGGGAGGCGTAGAGCGACGAGGAGAAGCGGTTTGCAGCAGCATCGGTTTCTCGGTTCACAGCGGCGTTGGCGGCACTCCGGCGAGCTCCAGCGTCTAGCTCCGTCCCAGGGCGAAGTAGAGGACGCAGGGGAGGCCCCTGGTACTGCGGGTTCGCCTTGGGGGTCGCCAGGTCGTCGGGGACAGCAGGTAGACGCTAGGGTTAGAGGTGTGGTGCCATGGCAATGGCTTGGGAAAGGAGGAAGGAAGAGAGGATGGAGATGGGTCTGGGGCGTTCAGATCTCGATCTGAGGCTGCTCTAGGGGGGCTGGTTAGGTGAGGAGAGAGAGAGAGGAAGCACATGGGAGGTGGTGGTGGTGTTGCTTTCTTCTCTCTCTTTCTCTTCTTGTTGCTTTGCTTAAAGAGGGAAAAAGTGGGGGACCAGGGAGATGAGGCATGCAGCTGGTTATCTTGTGGTTCAAGCAAAAAGTCAAAGGGGTGGAGGTTTGTGGTGTATGTGTGGTCATATGCACACGGTAGATAGGTTTTGAATTAAGTGTGTGTGTGTATGTGTTGGTGCATACACATGCATGGAACATGTTAGGCCACGGTAGGATTGGGTGTGTGTGTGTGTTAGAAAAGATGATTGTGTGTGTGTCAACATGCAAACAAGATCAAGAATTTCAAATAACACCAAAAAGAAGAGGAGGGGTTAGGAAAAGGGAAGGTGAAGGGTTGCATGTTTCAAGTAACATGCATGAGTATATTTTCATGCACGTATGTGAGAAAAGAAAAAGAACACGTAGTGTGGGGTTTGTGATTGGACAAGAATAGGACATGGGTGGATCATGCCATATGTTCAAGTTGAAGAATTGAGGGGATCCATACATATGTATGTGTGGCTTGATTAAAGTAGCAAACAAGATAATATGGCCACATACATATATATGACAGAATTAGAATGATATCAAAAAAAAGTTGACATGACAAGTTGGTGTGTGGGAAAGAATTAGAAAGACATGCCCTCAACTCAAATTGGGCATACACAATATAACAAGAACCAACTATAATATATCAAGAGGCAATTACAATTTAATAAAATGCGTATGAGATAAGAACCAAATGAAAAGGGTTTTCTATGATGCTCAAATGCAAGGTGGCATGATGACATGAGCATGATATAATTATGATGCAACAAATTATATGTAGAAAGTAGCATTATATAGATTAGGCTAGTAGCATTGCAATTGTTAGACAATTGGGATGCTACAAGAAGGGACCACAAAAACCCTTAGTCGCAACTCCCTTGAGAGAGCCAATTGCAACTCCAGTTGCAAATCATAGTAAATAAGGGACCACAAAAATTCTCAGTTGCAACACCAGATGCAATTTCCGTGAAAAAAATCAGTTGCAACTCGTAGTAAAAAGAAGGGACCACAAAAATAATCCTAAGTTGGTTGCAACTCCTGCAAGAAAAACGATTTTTATGTCCAGATGCAACTCATAGAAAAGAAAGGGCCACGAAACCAATCATCTGTTTCAACCCCAGTTGTAAATCCCATGAGAAATCTAGTTACAATTCCAGATGGAACTCACAGAAAAGAAGAGACCACGAGAACAATCCACAGTTGCAACCTAAGATGCAACTTTCTCGGGAAAAACCAGTTGCAAGTCTAATTGTAACTCATAGTAAATAAAGAACTACAAAACAATTTTTAGTTGTAAGTCCAGTTGCAACTCGCGCGAGAACGCAATTTGCAAATACAGTTAGAACACGTAGTGAGAACGGACCACGAAAAACAATCTTCAATTGCAAACCAGTTGCAACACCCGCGAGAAAAGCCAGCTGCGAGTCTAGTTACAACTAACAATAGGACACCGAAGCAATCCTGAGTTGCCTTTGCCGCTTCTCTCACAAAAATATGGTTATTTTCTATCGGAAACCACCTAATGAATAAAAAATGACTAGAACAAATTATAATGAAAAATACAACTTGAAAAATCCCTCTCTATCAGTTTAATCACCGCAATCGCCTCTAAAATATATATAAGCAATCTCTCCGAATCTTCTCTATCTCACTCTCAAAATGCAATTAAGATAATGACAGAGCGTCTTCCTAAGAACAACATGAAAAAAAAAAGAGAAAAGTCAAGTAAACTATAAAAAAAGTCACGGTTAGAAACTAAGCAAGAAAAAACAAGAAATATGACACGGGACAACACGGCCTAGTGGCAACATCCTAGAAAAAAAAACTCGGGACAAACACAGGTCGCGTCACTGCGTCAACACGCGAGACGGTTCCTCCTCTGGAACGAACAAAATTTGGATACGATTGAACAAAATATTACCGATTACGGAATAAATTACGAGTATATGTGGAGCAGAAAAGTAGCGTATGAGGACGATGAAACACTAATTTTGTCCAATTGATCTGATTGATGGGAAAAAAACTCACGGAACACATCCCTAATAGAAAAACATAAAAAATGAAAAAAAAAACATGACAAGAGAAATAAAATAAAAAGTTAATTATGGAGAAAAGCCAATTAGGAAAATGTTTCACGTTGAAAAACTTCAAAAAGCTAAATCGCCGCTATTTTTAGCAGCCTATACAAATCCAGTACCCACGTAAACCCATTTTATCCGTAGGAAGAAAAAAGACAACATTGCTTTTGCCTGCCACTAATAAAAGGCAGACGTACCCACTCGTCGCTGCGCGCGTTTTCGACTGATCTCACAACGGCTAACTGGATCAACGCCCGGACAGAAACAAATAATCAACAACACTCAGAGAAAAAGGCCGGTGCAACAGCCCAAACCACAACACCACAGGCTGATCAAAACAAGGCCGCGACTAAACAAACGCGGCCAGAGACAACACCTAACCAACTTTCGTTAATCGCGCGGAGACCATCGGACGGTGGACGAGTTAGCTGCGACATATCTTAAAACACAGCTAGCTGCGTTTTAGCAATTCCGTTCTAATAAAGCTTAGTTTGTTACTCTCTCGATCAAAAAAATCTCACGGGTCAAAACTGCTGCTGTGATCGACAAATGCCGCTCGAGAAAACGAGGCGACGCAGCAGGCTAGGCCAACGGCAGATCGGAAGCTTATCACGTCTCCGCCCGCCTGCAATTTTCTCCTTCCCAACACAACAACGCTCTGCATGGAACGCAAGGACGGCGATCTTGTTTTCTCTTCTCCCCAAACCGCACACCCGGAGGCCACGATAGGAGAAGTTGCCCCAGGATCGGCTAGCCACGATGATGGCTTCTCCGATGGGTAGGCACCGGCAGCTCCGATATCGGACTGGCGCAGCACTGGTGCGCGAACTACAAAATCGGTAGGTTTATATTCACTAAATTAATGGCTCGTTCTTTCAATTTACCTTGAATCATGACCGCCATCATCTCATTTATCTTTCAGGGTATTGTAGCTATACTATCTTCTACGGTGTTTAAAGTACTAGCCTCTGCGTCATCAATAAATTCTGAATTTGAAATATGACTGCAGATAACTCGTTGATCTACTTTCCCTTCTTCCCCAAAATTGTCTCAAGATAATAACAGCCGAGGCTATAGATCTTGCCTACAGTCTTCTCCAATATATTGCCCATTGTCTTCTCAGATATTCAACAACTCTGCTCTGCACTGATGTAATTTGGTTTTACTTGCCTTTGTTTGGATTGTTTTTAAAGTTATTCGTTGCACCAAGCTGCTTGGCACCCGAGATCGCAGCTTTGTTTCTAAAAAAAAAGCTGCTTGCCAATCCCAGATTTGCCTGTTTCCTCTATTTATTTTCAGATCATCATATCCTATGTGACACTCTTTGATTACTCCTGTTTGAAGAGTCAATTATAGAAGCTCTGATCATAACTAAATGTACCATAAAACTTTCTTCCATTAAAGAAGTTCGAGAATAGGGAAACCAGTTAATGTACGGGTGGAGTCAGGTGACGGAAAAAAGAAAGCGCGTCTCCTCCCGTGACACTCGCCGCTGCCGGAGGGCGCAGCTGGGCAAAGCCCGTGCAGCGCTGGCGGCGGAAGGGCGTCTCCTTCCTCCCCTCTGCGTGGAGCTTCGGCGGCGGGGGCGAGCGGATCCGGCGGAGGCGTGGCTTCGGGAGGTGGTGGTGCTACATGGCGGCGGGGGCCTGCTTCTTTCGGCAGGTGGTGGTGCTACTGCGTGGTTGCTTCTTGCGGCGGCGGCGGGGCTGGATGCCTCATGCGGCGGCAGCGGTGGGCGGCGCCATGGTGGCGGCGCGGTGATGCCGGCAGGGTGATGACCGGTGGGTATCCCTCCTCAGGTAGCTTCGGTTGGCCAAGATCTAGGCCCACTTGGGCCCGATCTGGGTCTGAGGCGGGCCCTGCATGGTGCTGACACCCTCTGGAGGTGGGGTGGCGATGTGGGGCGTGTAGGAGGGCGGCGGTGGTGGCGGCTGCGCTACTGCAGTGTGGCGGCGAGGACTTTACTGGCCCTTTTTTGCCCGGCCAGGCCCGAGACCTAGTGCGCCCCTACTACCGCGCCACGGTCAGCAACCGCCATCGGCGGTGGAGGTCGGTATCCTCCACACGGATGTGCCGCTGCCATCATCCTGTGCCAACCAGTCCTCTCCCCGCCTTGCAGGTCACGCAATAAACCTGGCCTAGTGGGTGCGTGTCCACGGATGCCGAGGCGGCGGCCCCGGAAGGTGGTCTGGAAGACGTCCCTTCGGCGGAGGCGGCTCTGGGAGGTGCCTTGCGATGGTGGTCCTTAGACCGGCGGAAGTATGACAAGCTTGGTTGAGCTCGGTGGCGACGGAGCTGTTGCTTGGCGGCTAGGACTTGACTTGGTGGCGGTTCCCTGGGTGGATGATGGAGTTGGACCTGGTGCTGGGGTTGGCGTGTACGGTGGCACCCTTGCTGCAGTGCGGTGGCGAGACTTCACGAGCCTAGTCAGGCTCGGCCGGGCCTAGAGGGTCTGGTTTGTCTTGCTGCTACATCCGGTCGGCTACCTTCTTCTGGCGGTGGCGGTAGTTCCCTCCCGCGTGCTGATGTCATGCTGACCCTCGCCGAAGTTTCCTCTCTCTCTCTCTCTCTCTCTCGGTCTTACTGGCCTCGCCCCATGGCTCACGGTGTGACGATGGTGGTGATCTCAAGACCGTGATGGCGCGTGCAGGGAGAATATCATTTTGCGGCCCGAAAGTTGGGGTGTCCTCGCAACGCGGTACCCAAGTTGCTTACAATCAGCTGCGTTGCCCAAAGTTGGCGTGCCAAATACTCAAAGGGTCTTTTTCGGCACGAATTCAACTTTACGTTTCAATACAAAATATCAGGCTAACGACCGTCAAGTTGGGCCTCCCCTGTCAGCTTTCACCGTTATGTCGCTGCCGTTGTGGCTGCCATGTAGGCTTGCAGCGTTGGCGCATGCATCCTTTACGCGTCTTCTTCTTCCTCCGGGGCGGCAATCTGTGGTCGCGGCCATGGCGCGAAGCTAGGACTTGGGCGAACCTGCTCGGCCCGGCTCTCCTCCCCATCCCGAATCAGAGCTCGCCCTCACCATGGCCGCACCCATGGCACGACGCGGGGACGGGAATTCATTCCAAGGTGAGATCTGTCACCATGCCGACCATGCTCGGTCCCGTTGGCTTCCTCCAGAATCCGAGCTCGTTGTCGCCGTGGTCGCACACGCACCAGCCACAATGCCTTCCTCTCCGAACCCCAAAGCCACATCCACCCAGTTCGGCACAATGCCAACAAGGTGAAAATGCATCAAGTTTTCTTCTTGTGATTCTAGAAAAACATGTATGTACCATGGCTGTAGCATACTCTAACAATGTACACATATGTTGTTTACTATATTTTCATTTGAAATTAGTAGCTCCGTGATGACGAAACATAGAGAACCTAAATGGAATGACGATGATGACCATGTTTTGTACTGTGCATTGCATCAACAAGTGCTCGCTGACGAAGCATGTTACCAAGAGAGTGGAGTTCATTAGCCATTGCCAAAAAATATATGAACAAATCAATGAACGATTCAATGCAAATACGCGCAGAAAAGATAGATCCATGTCATCAATCATCAATAGGTGGCACATTCTAGTGATGCGTTCAAATGCGTACACCATGTATCATTTACTTGAAGTGGTTGTTATCCTGAGCAAAAATGACTAGTATGCACATTACCTTTATATGTTCTATGCTGCAATTCTGATGTTATGGGCATGGAAAGAAAAGCTGGGCTTCACTGAATATTACGCAGTTAGGCCTAACTTAGTCTTACATAAATAAGCACAGCTTAGTCTTTACACAAATAAGCGTAACTAATGATAAAGATAAAGACAAATGGTTCATCGGATCTGCCAGTATGAGCACTAGGTCCCTGGAGCTGGTGGTATCGTTGGAACGAACCAGAATCCTGCGTTTGGACGTCTATCATTCTCCAACAAATCGTACGACCCCACTGATGAGCCAATTGTAGGCCCCCTCCCCCGACGTGGATTTGGCTCCAGGTAGGATCTGGAGTGTCAACATGATAGGCGCGTGAGTGTGCAGCAAACACACAGTCTGCTATAAACACTGGAAGTGCTGGCACCTCAGCAACAACACCAGCATGTTCTTCCTGGACTCCGGCAGCAGCCTCAACAGGTATTTTGTCAGCTTCACCAGCAGCAGCCTCAGTAGGTATTTCGTCAGCTTCACCAGCAGTAGCATTAGCAAGTATTTCGTCAGCTTCACTAGCAGCAGCATCACCAAGTATTTTATCAGCTTCACCAGGAGCAGCAGCAGCTAGTTCTTCGTCAGCTCCACCACCACCACCACCAGCAGTAGCAACATCAGGAGCCAGGGTTGCCTGAGCAATTACAGGTTCAACAGCTCCAGGGGCTCTGACAAAGAAAGGGTAGTTGATCCCAAGAAACACATATTGTCCCTTCAGATTGTCGACTCTGCTCCAGACTTGCTCTACTGGGTCTTTGGATGGGCATGCGGACCTCGAGAAAACGTGACACCGCAGCGTTGGGTATGAAGAAAGTTGTGTCCCCATATGTTCTATTATATCACCAATGTTGTTTAGTGCTCCCCTGATATGAATCCACATGAGTTCAACATCCTGTTTCGTGTCGCCTCCGAGAGGTGCCAGGAACCAGCACCGTGTCCCAAGTTCAGCATCTGCTACTGCATCTTCGATGACCGGAGCTAGAATGATGCGCGGGGTTGCGTGGGTACCTGTGTGTTACTTACAGTCAGTAAGCAGAATTTTGAATGAGATTTTACATGCTATATGACACCATGACTCACCCCAAATGGACGGCTCCCAAACACGCATGGCGCCGCTAGGTTCAGTGACCGCATAAATGCGTTGCGGTTTGTACGAATAGTAGCTGGAGGTGAAGACGGCGTCAACATACTTCTCCGGCCGCAGGAATTCGTCGCGCAAGACTGTCCATTCCTTGTCTTCTAGGCATCTAATGAATGTGATTGCTTTGTCGAACACCGCTAAGAGGTCGTACTCCCAGGTATTCCACGCCTCCCGCGGTCTATGTGAGAGCTGTACCTTCAGGAGCTCAAGATCTGCCATGTTGAACCTGTAAGCAAATTCGGAAATGGACGGCGGCCACCCGTTGTTGAATGCAGTAATGCCGACACCCTCCAAAGATGGCAATGTAAGTCTCAACGATCTGTAGCCATTGTTTAGAGTCCAAGTACTCCCATACTGGGATAAAATGACCAGCCACTCGCCATTGCCACCCACCCAGTTCTGGTCATCTCCCATTTCCGTCTCTTCTTCTTCCTTGATATTCACCACTACTGATTCCGACCACTTATCCAGCAGCATCAGTTTTGCATGAATATTCTGCAGCGTTTGTTGTCAGTTGATACAATCACCTAGCATGGATTCCATTGCAAATACAATTTGACAACTGGACCTTCGGATTAAAGTACACAAAATATCGCCTAAATACGAGTGTCTCCTTAGATATCACCTAAATTGTGCCTGTGTCACTACGAAGATACCCAATATATGGGGTAGGAGCAGAGCCCCCCTAGAACAAACTCCTGATGATGATCCTAAATAGGTCAGGGCATAACAGCCTTAAATCGTCTAATCTATTTGTTTTTATTTTAGGAAACAGAAAAATATCACCTAGCAGGCATTCCATTGCAAATCGAAATTGACAACTCGTCTATCACCTAAAGTAAGACTATGTCACTACGAAAATACCAGAATATTAGGTACGAGCAGAGCTTCCGCTGTACAGAATAGTCTTAAATGGTTCAATTTGTTCAAACCGTGCGTGCACACAACACGTTCGACGAAAGGAACATAGGATTCCGATGAGAGTTCAGCACATATGAATCAATGATATGACTGAATCAATAAGAAAGATACTAGAACTTACGTGGCCATCGCGGTCGTTTGGCCATTTGCTGGTATCGGGGTAAAGAAGGTCTGGCGTGCTGAACGGTTGTTCGTCCATGTCCCGCATCATGAAGCGGTAGCCAGGGATGCAACAAGCGAGGCGACCGGTAGAGATGATGTCCAACCCCGTGGCGATCCTGTGCATGTTCGCGGTGCTGAGGTTCGGCCATCCCCAATCCTCGCGGTGGCGGTTGCCCTGGCCATCCATGTCGTCGCATGCCTTTCGCTTCAGCCTGCTGCTACCCCAAGCTCTACCCAAAGTGGCAAATGGAGTCTGGAATCCGGTAGATTAATGGAGGCATTGTGATAAGGAGGCGAATGCATTCGAGAGGGGATGGAATCAGGGATGGGGACAGTTGTTTGAGTAGGGAGTGACCGGTGAGGAACCACCGCCGCCGCTGGTTCTCGTCCGCGTGGAAGACAAGGAAGGGGGGCGTAATTATTGAGGGCACGCACCGGAACCGTCTAGAGGAAGTGAAAAAAATAAATCATAAGAGAGAGAAATGTGTGGCCCGCCAGTCAGTGAGTGAAGGTCGGCACGCACAAACATGACTACGTTTGACTTGGATCATGCATGGCAGACCTCGATTCCACCGCATGCAAGTGGCGCAGAAAATTTTTAGGCAGCACTAGCGTCGACATGTAAAACCGCCGTTTTTCTCCACCATCACCCTACTATGAACGGTCGTGCACCATTCTAGATATTGGTAAGGGCGGTTCCAATCTTTCACTTCTCCGTCTCATTTCCTCCTCCACGGCCTCATCGTCTTTCTCCTCCACGACCTCATCCATTTCCTCTGCCACGGCATCACCCTCTTCCTCCATATCCTTTCTCTCTTGCTTGTAGTCATGGACTTTTCGGACGTCCAAAACGACGGCAAGCAAGCGACTGCGCACTTCGATATAGAAGTACATGGCGGAAAGAAGATCAAAGTCGTCTACACCATCGATCCTGTGATGGTGAGGAAGACTCGAAGTAATTACACGAGTTGGCTGCGGTTAGAAGAAAACAGGTTCGTAGGTCTCGACCTCGAGTACAGCTGCGATCACCGTAGGATCGCCCTGGTGTAACTCTCCATGAAGGGGCACGTCTTCATATACCGGCCTTTTTGCGAGAAGGGGGCTGACGGGATCTGGTAGACTTTGCTGTCTTTTTGTTCCTAAACCGTCTGTTTGCAAAAGTTATTGCTATTTTAATTGTCTGAATTCATTTTCATGCAGGTGTGACGAAAGCATTAGGGATCTGTTTCATGACTTTCTCGTGAACCAGCACATAACATTTACTAGTGTTGACATCACGAATGACACTAAACTGCTTGAAAGCCCAACTGTCAACATTAGAATCCCAAAGGAGTGCAGAGTGGACATCCAGGAAATTTACTGGATCCCAGGGACGAAGGGCGGCAGGACCGGGATGGCCGCTCTTGCCTCCGAACTCATCGACCCGTGGTACGCTGACATGAAGGGCAAATTACCGAGATGTTCGTGGAGGCGTTTAGGGCACGATTACTAGGAGGATAAGCCACTTTCTGAACCTAATCTGAAGTACGCTACAATTGACGGGTATGTTAGCCACGAGCTGTACCGCCAGATTGTAAAATCTCGTTCCAGGCATCGCATCATTGAACCACTGCCAAGGCAGGTTGTTTGCCCCAGATGCCAGAGTGTAGATGAATCTACAAGTCGGGGCAAGCGATCGAAGGCATCCTGGGATCGGTTGCCTTCTCCAACAGGCTGGGATGTAGACTTTTAGTGCATGATTGTTGTGTTTGTATGGGGCTTGTTATGTTTATGAAAACATGTTATTTCAGAAGTACACTATGTGAGAAATTACGAACTACTGTGTATTACCTTTGTCAAACTATAATCTGGGTTTGGTTATGATTGTATCCTTCGCTATAAAATCTGGGTTTGGTTATGACTTATGACTATATCACACCTTATGCATGTCAGTCCTGCATACGAGCTTGGTTCTTACTCACAGAATGCTTAGAAAATACATGCGAGATAAAATACAGGTGAGATAAAACTAGGAACAAAATGCAAAACTAGTAGTGGTAAACAACACACTCACCCACCTGCCAGATCCTGTTGAGCATCTCGTAGCAGACATACGCGTCCCTAGCTGCGTACTTGATCACATCGTAATCCAGGTGCCTCCACTCCCATCGTTCGTGCAGGTGCTTCGGGAACTCGACTTTCATGCTGGCATACTCACGGTCGATGATGTCGGCAGCGAGTCTAGCCATGCCGGCTTTCCCCGTATCGCCATCCGGGTACCTCCACAAACGTTGGAGATTGACGTGATTGACGACATGAACGAGGAGATCCCGCTCTAGCTTCGGAGTGTCGTTCTTGATGTCAATGCTGGCGAAGTAGATCTCCCTCCTATGTAGGAACTCACGAAGCTCCGACATACAGATTTGGCCCTACATACGTGGTATAGGAGGGAGTGGTTGCGCATGGAAAACTGCAAAAGCGCCATCCTCTTCCTATCTCTGGTATACTCGAGGTCAAGGCCGACGATCTTGTACCTGTCCATCGGCTCCTGTAGCCACCGCTCGTACATTGCTATGACCTTGGCGACCTCCGCTGACGCATTTGTGTGGACGACCGCCAGCTTGGTGGTGCCATGGGCAAGTGACGGTGTACTCATCGGTGAAGTCCCTCCCGTCACCCAACACGCCGTACTCTGCGTCCATGGCAGTAGCTAATGCGGTGGCGGTGGCCTAGGGTCGGTAGTGGTGGCTGTGACTGGGCATGGCGGCAGAGTGATCTATTGCGGTGGTATGGCCCGACGGAGGCGGTGCCTGCGGCAGCGTCGATGGTTCTTGCGGTGGCAGCGGCGGCGGCGGAGGGCGACAGAAGGAATGAGTTGGGGATTTTTGCACAGTGATGTGCTCAGGAGACGGAAGGTGATGCTTAAATTGCGTTTACCAATATTCCGGTCATACCCATGTGGAAGCAAGTTTGACCGGGCGAGCACCGTTGGTTTCCAATCCTAGCGATTAAATTCGGCGTCTGTCCCGGTAGGCGATGGGACGGGTGTGCGACGTGGCTTTGGCGTGGTAGAGACCGGTCACGTAGACCATCGTCCCGTTGCCGATCCGCAGCGGGTGCGCGGTGATGACACGGCGTAACGTGACAGGACAGAAGGAAGTGTACAACTATTATTCCTAACAAGTTTAAGAAGTGTAAGCATAGACAGGGACCTAGCATCCCTAAACCCCGGGGCAGCCGCCCAGCCGACCAGGCCTGCCGATTGCACAAAGCTTGCAATTTCATTTTGTCCAGAATTTGCCAAATTGAAGCTCATTTGCCCATGCTTCTATAAGTTTCTGTGTAGGCCACTTGTGTAAGCATGGACGATCAAGAAACTTTGCAACACACGTGTCGGTGGAAAAGCATGAGGTTTCAACGCACCTCCCGATATTCCGAAGCCCTCACATGCGCTCGGAGGGGGTGCCGTCTGGTCAAAGGCTTGGCCGTTATGTGCGCCCTGACGCATAAATTGGAAGTTTTTTTTGTTATTTGGCCTTTTTAAGAGCGCCTTTTCCCTCTCTCGCTAATAGTTGTGTTTTTTTGCCCAAAAAGGTAGGAAATCTAGAGAAGCTTCTCTCTTTGTTCATTGTTCCTTTTGCCCTCGTTTTCCTCAATCTGGTAGCAAATCTAGAGCAACAAAACTAACCAGCACCATAAATAAAATAAGTAAACAGAATAGATGTAGATAAAGCAGCTAATATAGGTTATATAGTACGGTACTTAACAAGGTTCGACAATTAGGTTGCTTAGCAGCAGCAGCAGCTGACAGGTTCAACACAGACAAGACAAAAGAAGTTGCTTTACAGTAGCAGCAGCTGATCAGTGGCCCCTCATGGCCTCTGCTAGGAGGGCCTCTGCCTCCTCCCTCTGGCGCCTCCTCCACTTCTTGCTACCCAGCCCCTTGACCTTGGGTGCCTTGGGTTTGATCCGGGGCATGCGACCCTCCTCGATAGCCACCTTCTAGAGGTTGCGGAGGTGAAGACCGAGTGCCTGGTGCTTGGCTATGAAGCCGTGGATGCTCATGGACTCGACGCAGGTCCTCACATCCTCGGCATGCTTCACGAGGGAGTTGAAGTCCGTGGCACGAAGCCTCCTGGTGGGGCAGAAGGGGCACATGTACACGTCGCCGGCGAAGAAGTTGTTGTACTGACCGGACTTTAGCCTCCTCAGCACATGACGAGTCTTGGTGTCCTTGGACTCATCGTCGCTGCGGACGTCGCTGCTATCCTCCTGTTGGAAAAAACAGTAGAGTGCAATAAGGACATGATTGAGATACTTTGATTATCGGGATTGATTATTTGCATAGATTGACCGATTGAGATCTCCCGATCATTCCCCAAATCTCAAACCAAATCGAATACTGATCCCAACTACGAATAGGGTGATTCGTCGAAAATCGAGATCTAACACAAGAGGATTAGCTACTGTAAAAATATGAACAGTCGAGCCTTAATAACATACGATCTAGCATCCAACGATGGGAACGGGGGAAGAACAAGGGAAGGGGAGAAAACCCTGGTTACCTTCGACCATGGGTCGGCGATGCTGGTGTCGTAGGGGTTCTCCGGCCTTATGTAGACAACCTCCTCGTAGGGGTCCTAGCTGAGCGGGATCTGTCCGAGACCAGCGGGGGCCTCCTCACCGGTGACTACGGCGGATGCGGGGACGGGGACGAGGGTCTGTACGGGGACGGGGGGCTCCTCGCCGGCGGCCTTGGAGGCGTCGATTGCCATTGTGCCGTTCTTCTCCATCACCAGCGTGGTTGGGGTTTTGTTGGGCATTTGCAGAAGGTGATGGGACAGTGGAGACAGTTGAGTGAGCGAGTGCATGATGAGTGGTAGTGGGGAGGCCTCAATTAAAGGAGAAGGGAAGAGGTTTTATTGCACTACCATGCACCGCATACGCTAATGCACCGTGCACGGCCACACGTGTCTGCTACCGCCCCGTGCACCGCACACGCGTACCGTGAGTCACGTTTTTTCCCTCGTGTCTAACCCTGGCGATTCAGTTGTACTCAGTTTTGCCCTCGAGTGTAACACTGGCAGTTTCGTTCCATTTTTAAATCATTTTCTATTTTCTATTTGAATCCCTTTATCACTCTTGCCCTTGGTTTTAAGTTCTACTCAGTTTTTCCCTTGGTTTTTAAGTTCTACTCAGTTTTGCCCTTGGTTCTTAAGTGCTACTCGGTTTTCCCCTATCTTTGTATCCATCTCTCGCACCTGTGCTCAACTTCGCTGCTACGCTCTGATTGGTCGAGACAGTTGTCACACGGATCGTGCCCACCAACCGTTGATCCTTTGTGATCTAGCGGACAGGATAACCCTTATATCTGTCGGGGGCACCCCTCTATCCATGCAAAATAATGAGTATGCCACTGAAACTTTAACTCTATAAACAGATAAACTTGAATATAATTTGAAGGGTACGAAAATAGAAATCCCCGTAGTTTAAGGGTCTAGATACGGTAAGAGAACTAAATATTATTAGTGGTCGGGCCAGCACAGTGACAGGTTGGTCGGCTAGAAGTTGTTGATTCCTAAGTAAGGGGACACTAGGCCGGTCTTGACATACTCCCTCAGGAATTTGCCATAAGCAGCATGCTTAGCCTTGGTCGCCGACTTGTGTTTACTAGCCGGGCTTTTACCGATGCCAACCGCATGTGGAATCAAGTTGGCAATCCTCGGGTTAACTCCTTTCTTACAGAAAGGGCACCTGAGCTCGCCAAGTCGAGTGCAGAAAGGGATTATCTCGCTCTTGAGCTTCTTCATGACATGGCGGCTCTTGTTGTCCCTGGTCTCCTTGTCAGAGTCCATCTCACTTGAATCCACCTGTAATGTATGGAATGCAAACCGAAATGAGCAAAATAATAAATATATATTCCTTCCACCATTCCGAGTTACTTTCAATGCAATAACATGTCTATACAGGTTCAGCAGTTCATTACGACCGTCTCCCTAGCTCGCTCCTAAATTAATGTGGTTTGTGTTCTTGATAACTTATTCATAAATAAATATTGTGGATTCATTCAGAATAGACTAGATCTCTCCATGTACCGGTTCGTACGTTGCATCTAATCATTAGGACTAGATTTTTTATGACGCCGAGATAGATTAAGCTCGAGCAGAAAATATGAAACATGTAGAAATAGATGTACCTCCGGGTACACGAGCGGAGCGTGTTCGTCGAACTCCACGTCCTCATTGGGGCCTCCGAAGTCGTCAGCACCGGTGAGCACATGGTCCCCCAAGGGGTTGAACTGCACGTCCTCCTCGCCTTGTGCTGCGTGATGCTCCTCCAGATCTGCCACATGAAGCACCACCCCGGCGGCGATGCCCGGACACTCACCCCCACACACTGGTTTCATGGAGAAGGTTCGTGCAAGTACGTTCAAGTTTGTGGGGTTTTGCTAGATAGGGAAGAGAGAGTAGTGTATGAGTGCGAATGGAGGACCCGATAGGCTAGGTTTTTAATGCAGGGATGTTGAGGCCTCCTCGAGGGCCCCGGTAGGCAGCTCTTCCAGCTGCGGCTGCCGCATGGAAGGTTCGTGTGGTGGGGGCCTGTCGGAAGTGAGAGTGCAGGCGCGCTGCGTAGTAAAAATGGTATAGCCCGTGGGCCGTGGATGACCAGTTGCCGTGTAGTAGACTTGTAGCCTTTGAAGACTAGATTAAACGTGACATGACCACTCGACGACTTCTACCATGGACGGCATTGTGTTCCTTCTTGTAGAAGTCTCATTGAGGGAGATGTCCGTGTTGTCTCGCGCTGTCCTGTGAAGGGCACGACGTGTGCAACGAGCCTCGTTGGATCACACAGGATCAACGGTTGGTGCGCACGATCCGCGTGGCAAATGTGACAACCAATCAGGGCGTAGCAGACATAGTGGGTGCAGGTTTGGGCTTCTACGAAAGAGAGAGAGGGGGCAAAACTGGGTAGTATCAAAAAACCAAGCGCAAAGCTAAGTAGTATAAAAATGGAAAGTGAGTGTCTTTTACAATGAAATACATCGTGGCACACATAAAATTATGCCAAGATAGATCCACTAGAGTTCATTGTATGTTTGTTCTTTCCACAAACCACATATGTATCCACTAGAGTCATTGCATTCGTGTTCCTGTCATGAACCACATATGGATCCACTAGTGTTCATTGCATGTGTGTTCTTTCCACAAACCACATATGTATCCACTAGAGTAAGTTCATGTGTGTTCTTTTCACAAACCACACATGGATCAACCAATGTCATTGCATGTGTGTTCTTTCCACAAACCACATATGGATCCACCAATGTCATTGCATGTGTGTTCTTTCCCACAAACCACATGGATCAACCAATGGCATTGCATGTGTTTTCTTTTCACAAACCACATATGGATCAACCAATGGCATTGCATGTGTGTTATTTTCACAAACCACACATGGATCCACCAATGTTCACTACATGTGTGTTCTTTCCACAAACCACTTATGGATCCACCAATGCCATTGCATGTGTGTTCTTTTCCACAAACCACATGGATCAACCAATGACATTGCATGTGTGTTCTTTTCACAAACCACACATGGATCAACCAATGGCATTGCATGTGTGTTCTTTTCACAAACCACACATGGATCAACCAATGGCATTGCATGTGTGTTCTTTTCACAAACCACATATGGATCCACCAGTGTTCATTACATGTGTGTTCTTTCCACAAACCACTTATGGATCCACCAGTGTTCATTGCATGTGTGTTCTTTCCACAAACCACATGGAATAACCAATGGCATTGCATGTGTGTCTTTCCACAAACCACATATGGATCAACCAAAGGCATTGCATGTGTGTTCTTTTCACAAGCCACACATGGATCAACCAATGGCATTGCATGTGTGTTCTTTTCACAAACCACACATGGATCCACCAGAGTCATTGCATGTATGTTCTATCCACAAACCACATATGGATCAACCAGTGTCATTGCATGTGTGTTCTTTGCACAAACCACATATGGATCAACCACTGTCATTGCATGTGTGTTCTTTCCACATACCACATATGGATCCACTAGAGTCATTGCATGTGTGTTCTTGTCACAAACCACATATGGACCCACTAGAGTCATTGCATGTGTGTTCTTATACTAAAACCAGCACTAGAGTCATTGCATGTGTCTTCTTTTCACAAACCACATATGAATCCACCAGAGTCATTGCATGTGTGTTCTTTCCACAAACCACACATGGATCCACCAGAGTAATTGCATGTATGTTCTTTTACACAAACCACATATGGATCAACCAATGTCATTGCATGTGTGTTCTTTCCACAAACCACACATGGATCCACTAGAGTCATTGCATGTGTATTCTTTTCACAAACCACACATGTATTAACCAATGGCATTAAATGTGTGTTCTTTTAACAACCCACATATGGATCAACCAGTGTCATTGCATCTGTGTTCCTGTCACAAACCACATATGGATACACCTGAGTCATTTCATGTGTGTTCTTTCCACAATCACATATGGATCCACCAATGTCATTGCATGTGTGTTCCTTCCACAAACCACACATGGATAAACCAGAGTCATTGCAGGTGTATTCTTTTCACAAACCACACATGGACCCACTTGAGTCATTGCATGTGTGTTCTTTCCACAACCTCACATGGATCAACCAATGTCATTGCATGTGTGTTATTGTCGCAAACCACATATGGATCAACC